>JAUTBT010084100.1:0-12576 GCA_032361225.1 Lepetodrilus schrolli | reverse complement strand
CTGTGCAAACTGTACATATATGCTACACCTGACCCATATTACACACACACACACACACACACACACACACACACACACACACACATACACATACACATACACATACACACACACACACACACACCACACACACACACACACATATGATTACCATTATTTGAAGGACATAAACACACTCTAACCATATCTACATATGCTATCAGTACCATTTTAATAGACTGCGTAAATATTCAAAAATCACTATCTAAACCTAGGCTTCCTCTACAGTAATAGGCTCCAAAAATTGCCATACTTTCAAACTGTTCCTGAGAGCTCCACTAACTCTAACTCAGCTTCTACTACCTCCACTATTAGTACCTGCAGTACCCCCAGTCTCTACACTAATAGTCCCAGAGTGTCTGCTACAGGCGCCTCAAAGGTAGAGTTCTATCATTATTAATATGCCAACCTTACCTTTATAAGTTTTCCCCTGTGAGTACCGACCCTTTCTACTTGTTAACTAGACTGTCTCTATTACAACCACCTGCCTGGAGTGCAGCTCTGTGACCCCACGTGACCCCACGTGACCCCTCGCGACCTGACCCTAGTTACAAGCATACTGCCTATTACTTTTTTTTGCCAGTTTCTGGTCTATTTCCCAGGTAGATCTGGCTCACACCACTGACAGACAGATGGTGGTGAACTCTCTCGCTGTCCGTGTACAGATCTCTCTCGCTGGCCATGTAGACCAGGTATGTTACAACAACAGCTACACACTATCAAGGATAGAAGGGTGTATTTTTGAAAGCTAGATCCAAACACCACCTGGGTGTATAGTATATCAGATCGGGGATATGGAAAACATGAATTTTGTGTAGATTCAGTACTCATTTTACATCAAAATTGATGTCATGATCACTTCCGTATCGACTATTCACATAGAGCAAAGTACCAATATGCATCTTATGGTTTGGGGTTTGATATTTTTTAAGTAATTTTTAAGAAACCAGTTTGATCTATTGTCCTACAAGTAACACTACACTAAACAGAATGTACAAGTAACACTACACTAAAAAGAGTGTACAAGTAATGCTACACTAAACAGAGTGTACAAGTAACACCACACTAAAGAGAGTGTGCAAGTAGCACTACACCAAAAGGAGTGTGCAAGTAGCACTACACTAAAAGGAGTGTACAAGTAACACTACCCTAAAGAGAGTGTACAAGTAACACTACACTAAACAGAATGTGCAAGTAACACTACACTAAGCAGAGTGTACAAGTAACACTACACTAAACAGAATGTACAACTAACACTACACTAAACAGATTGTACAAGTAACACTACACTAAAGAGAGTGTACAAGTAACACTACACTAAACAGAATGTACAAGTAACACTACACTAAGCAGAGAGTACAAGTAACTACACTAAACAGAATGTACAAGTAACTCTACACTAAACAGAGTGTACAAGTAACACTACACTAAACAGAGTGTACAAGTAACACTACACTATACAGAGTGTACAAGAAACACTACACTAAACAGAATGTACAAGTAACACTACACTAAACAGAGTGTACAAGTAACACTACACTAAACAGAGTGTTTTCTAAATAAGGACACCCAAGAGTTGAACCGCTTACCAACATAACATAAACACCACCTGTCAAAACTTCAGCCATCAGAAAGTTTTGGGATCACACACACAGTGAACTGTGACGTACCGTCAAAGGAGATTGATTTACGAAAGTATTCAATTCTTTAAGAAAATATGATCCATTTCTTCCCCGACAGGAAACTGATATAAACTCCATGACTGCACAATTTTCATGAAGTAAAACCCAACACACAAATACAATTGTTATTCCACTACAAGATATTGATAATTAGTTGTCCTCGCGGTACTATCTGGCAGTACAATCAATAAACCACAATGTCTTATAGTCATACTGCACTTACTATCGTCGCAAATGGGTGAAAGATTCCTGCAGCGACGTTAAACTCCATAATCACTCGCTGCACTAACTATGATTCACACAAAGACCTGACCAATTCCAGTGTCAGATTTTGACATGTAAGACATTAGAATTCCTGATCATAAAACCCATACAAATCCAGGAACATCTGATTCCTATGGCTTCAGACATTTGGAATAAAAAGAAGAATGTATTAAGCATGTGAGCAATTACATTTAGACTTAATTAGATGATATACGTATGTGATCTCAGAATGGAGATTGATAACACTGTCATTAGGTTAATCTTTTAAATCGGAAATGTTTTTTTATTATTTTAATTTTTTATATTTATATTTATATTTATATTTATATTTATATATATTTATATATTTTTTTTTATTTATTTGTATTTATTTAATTCTTTGGGTTTTTTTAATTATTATTTATTTTAAATATTATTTTTATTTTTTATTATTTTTTTTAATTTTTTTTTTATTTTTATTTTATTTTTTAAAATTGTGGTTTAGATTTTAAGATTCTTTAACCTATATCAGAGCTTCGGGCAGGAAACCTGTAGCATCGATGGTATCAGTTAATTTTCTTAATGAGACAATGTAGCAATATGAGCAAGCTTTCAAGTATGGATTTGATGTAAAATAAATATGCACATTTTAATTATTATTATTAATTTTTTTTATTATTATTATCATCATCATCATCATCACAGTCATTATTGTTATTATTGTTGTTATTATTATTATTATTATTATTATTATTATTATTATTATTATGATTATACCATTGTAAATGAATGAAAACTAAGAAAACCAGCTTCACTAACCATTGGTATCTCTATATGTATTATAATCAGACTCAACACTTACAACTGATTTGTGAAATGGCCTGGCCCCATTAGTTACTGAGGTAACCATCTCTCCACAATGCTTCGCCTGTAGACATGATCACTTCATTTAAAGGTACACACCACTAATACCAAGAAACAGGTGACAAAGTCAGGCTGACATCAGTCAGTGGGTCAGCCATGATTAACCTGTTTGCTTTAAGCCTGGCTTACCCACTGGACACTGGCTCTCTGTCTTTTAATAAACTTGACCAATGCTCGGACTATACCGATAATAATATTTGTGAAAACATTTAAAAGAGCATCCTTGTTCACCATCTTTGAGAATCTTTGTGCAAACAAAAAATACTTTAAAGTAAACACAGAATAAATTGCATTGCTGTATATGTTATGTAGCTTTATATCACACAGCTACAGTTAGATATTCTGATAAAACTTGCATAAACACTCAACAAATTTGTATTCTCAAAATAAACTATCTCTAACATACTAGTATGTAATATATCTAAAGCATATCTCTTAGTAAGTCTCTTGATGTAAACATACCATCTCTGATTTCTAATTTAACTCTCTCCATGCTGGAGGCAACCGGAGATGCCCAAAAGAGCAGTATCAGTAAGGAGAGGGTTAAAGCAGTATCCTAATTACCTGGAGCAATGACAACCAGCTGATAACACTAATGATTGTAAATAGCCTAAGCTCAGCCTTAATTATCAATCAGCCTAACGGAATGTGAGAGAGAAAAAACGATACCGGTAAAGGGAGGGGGAGATGGGCTAGAAATACAGAGATAGAGAAAGGAAGTGAAAGGATGAGAAAGAAGGATGGAAAGGAAGGAATGATAGGTGGAGTGGATAGATAGATAGAAAATCAGCAAAGTTTTAATTGCTTATTAAACTCTTTAAGGTGGCAGCACCACCCAAAATCGTGTTATAATTTGGTGCTTGAATATTGGGTCAATACATTGATGGATATTAATAAAATTTGGTGAGGATATCACCAAAGTGTCATAGTGTAGTGTGAACCTAAAATTTGGAAATATGGAAATTGCGAAAATTTGTAAAACTTGTCATACAGATTACAGCAGAACTATAAGGGCCAGTTCTTAGATATTTGGAACACTCATTCAATATCATTCTGCCTTATGTGTAAACCAGCCTTAATATTTGGACACAAGTAGTTTTGTCTCACTTGGGCAAACACGAACACGTGAACATGTTAAAACTTATTCGACATGTTTTCATGGTTCTAAGTCAGGATGACTGTGAGCAGGAGAAAAGACGCTGCGTTTACATCCATTGAACAAGAGGATGAACGGTGCAACAAATGAAGCAGATATTAGATGTTATTGAATAAATCGAATTCACAACATGCATTTCAATACCATAGAATAATCGGACAGGAGACCCACAGACCAGATTTACATTTAAATGCCAGCACAGGACAGCTACCAGCTGTTTACATTGGCTTCAAATACTCCAATTATCCGTGGTCAGCTGTAAAGCATGTCCATCTACTGCCACTCTATTGGAGGACGCATAGCTTCTTTCACCTAAATGATAAACCAGTCAGTATATGCTTCATCTCTGTCAGCTGTGACCAGAAACACTTGCGGTTTTCTCCATCAATAACCAAACTGCCATTAGATTACTGGAAGACTTTATGGTCAAAATATCCACACCCTGTAAAATATGCCTGTTATCTCCCTGTACATACTGTAAGATGAACCGGCTACCTCCATACACAACCTGCAATGTGAGCCTGCTACCTGTCTGTACACCCTGTAACATGAGCCTGCTATCTCCACATACCCTTAACATGAGCCTGCTATCTCCACATACCCTGTAACATGGGCTTGCTAACTCCACATACCATGTAACATGAGCCTGCTATCTCCACATACCCTGTAACATGGGCCTACTATCTCCACATACCCTTTAACATGAGCCTGCTATCTCCACATACCCTGTAACATGGGCCTGCTATCTCCACATACCCTGTAACATGAGCCTGCTATCTCCACATACCCTGTAACATGAGCCTGCTATCTCCACATACCCTGTAACATGGGCCTGCTACCCAGTACACCCGATAACATGACCCATCCACACACACACACACACACACACACGCACGCACGCACGCACACACACACCCTGTAACATGACCCACTCCCACACAGGGTAACTTGACCCTGCTACCCCCCAGCCATCATTAGAGGACTGGACCGGACTTGGACCAGACTAGGACAGAGGAGAACATGGCTCCAATGTTTACACAATCCTGTCCGTGACCCCACACCCCCAGCTTCCTTGGGGCATATTGTGAAAAAAAATAACCATTTCACACCTGATGTCTCCAGGAAATTTGATTCCTGATATGAAAGAACTACAATTATTGCTGTGTGAGTCTGACTGGGCTCTGTGTTCTGGCCAAGAGGATGAAAGGTGAGCCAGTTTCAAACTGCTCACAGTGCTTTGCACTGCTCACCAGTGAACTGTGATATTTTGAAATTGTTCATTAATAGTTTTTGACAAATAAAGAAAACCAATTGTATCTAGGACTATTTAGAATTGGTTAATATTTTATAATGGGATGAGTTCATATGGAAAACTGTTATTTTGGCATAATATGCTTGCATCGTGTATAGATGTCTGAAGTCATATAAACTACACATGTACGTGGGCCTACACATGCAAAATAAACAACTCACTCTCTCTCTCTCTCTCTCTCTCTCTCTCTCTCCCCCTCTCTCTCCTCCATTTCTCTCTCTCTCCTCCATTTCTCTCTCCCTCTCTCTCCCCTCCATGTCTCTCTCTCCTCCATTTCTATCTCTCCACTCTCTCTCCTCCATTTTCTCTCTCTCCCCTCCATTTCTCTCTCTCTCCCCATCTCTCTCCTCCATTTTTCTCTCTCTCCCCTCTCTCTCCTCCATTTTTCTCTCTCTCCCCTCTCTCTCCTCCATTTTTCTATCTCCCCCTCTCTCTCCTCCATTTTTCTTTCTCTCCTCCATTTTTCTCTCTCTCCCCTCTCTCTCCTCCATTTCTCTCTCTCTTCCCCCTCTCTCTCCTCCATTTCTCTCTCTCTCCCCCTCTCTCTCTGTCTCTCTCTCCTCCATTTCTCTCTCTCTACGCCAATATTCGAATAATTATTAGTGTAAAGTTGGATCTTGACTTCGTCGACATTTCACACACCAAATAGGCTCACATCATCTGTATATGAAAATTACAGTAGCAACGTTTGATATACAGCCTTCAATTATCAGCGAATCTTTTTCTGCTATTCAATTATTTATATAGCACGTTCAAGGCTTCATCATCGTATCTATGCTACATCCATACAATATGTCTATCACTCGCAATGCACATATCCTCATTTATCTCCATGTGTAAGATCAGCTCGCCAGATAACGTAGAACCGACGACTTATGACGTTTATTTATCTTGGTGAGTGTCAACCTCCTGACTACACGCTACTTCCGGGATAATAACAATTCCCTTTCCAGAAGGTTTCGAAGATTTACGAAGATTCACCAGAATTCGCATGAACGCTTGTTCCACTAATAAAGACAATACTTGACGTTCTGTCATCAGGTATTCTGTTCTGATATCAGTCATCATCACGACACGACTGGCAATACATCAATATATCTACGTAAGTATAGTTTTCAGAGCTGGTGAGTTTATTGTGCGACTATCACTTGCCTGGATGCCTCTGTGCAAAACCATGATATCGTAAGGTAGTTGTTTTTAGACTGCGGGCGGCAAGGAATGAAAATACAACAACGCAGACGCCATCTCCCGCCATGATCCCTTTTCGTCTTGTGTTGCCATGTCAGAGCTTCTGGCTGTAGATTGTATGACACGTGTGGTGTCAGATGTCTCCTGCAGTAGTTATTCCTCGGTCTGCATGCTCTGACTTAGGATTACCGGTACATCTGGCCCCGACATTACGAAACCAAGCTCAAATGTTATATGAGGATTTGTGAACAAAACTTTGAGTTGAGCATGAAATCGTACTCAGAAATGTTTCGTAATCTCGGGGCCAGGCCGTGCACCATGCTGTTACTATTAGCATGACAAGACCTAGCCTCGATTTATGCCAGGACATTATTGTAGGGAATGTAGCAACTAAAAAGTAGTCTTACCTCCAAACTTGGCAAGAGTGTATGCCTTTTTATAAAATATGTTGGGGTTTAGAGCCGCTTTGTAGATTATTTCACTTATATCACGGCTTGTCAGTTTTGGTGCAGGATGATACCCACAACATCCGTAGCGCTGAATGTTGGAGTAAACCTGCGAACACCGGTTGGTACTGACAGACCAATGAAGATAACTGCATTGCCACGGTACAGACAGCGCATCCTATCATGATCGCGTCAGAAAGGTAACTTTCGCGAACATTGATGCCGGGATGGGATTTAAACCCGGGACTTTGGGCTCGGAAGTCCAAACGTTCTACCATTGTGCTACCACGCGCCAAATGTGCATGATATTGTAGTATATCGTCATGGTTATGTTTATAATTACGCCTTGTCCCGAGGACTACCGGTACGATTCCTTTCATTGGGCGACGTAAGTCCCATAAGATAAGACCCATATATGAATGGTGCACTTAGTTATAATAACACCAAATTTAGTACACCTACTCGGTAGACCATTACGGTACAAATGAAATTGGATATGGCGCCATCCAAGATTTTTGTTGTGGCGGCCATTTTGAAACTGTTCACCGCTATCATAGAGACTTCCGTGTAATATAATTATATTATCACACGATACAGGCGTGTGCACCATGCCAGTGATAATGATACTGGTAAGTGTATATTGTAAATTAAAATATTGTATTCTACTACAATCTACATACATAAGTATTCTTCATTTACAGTTAGAAACCTGAAAATAAATAGTAGATACATGCATGGTCTAGATATAACACGTTTTGTTAAAAAATATATATTTAATTTTAATTTTTTTAAAATTTTATATAGAAACATTATTCTGTCGTTATTGGAATTTAGAGACTTGGATTGGATGAATGTGCGTCCGACATAATTCATCTGGTATATAGATAAATACATAAAAAACGAGCATTAGATATGAAGAGCATTGCTAAAATGGCACCATACATATGGCGAGTCCGATTTGAATTTCTAATGACTTCGGTCCAAGAAGGAACCTGAAGAAAAGTTGGGCGTCAGTGTAACAGAAACCTAAAGTGATAACCCGAGTTGTTTGGATGCGAGTCCTACAAATTCCACCTACTCACAATCAGAGTAACGCCCCTTGCCGAAAGCAACATATTATCTAATAACAGTAAATACCACTCATGGTTATATTATCAAAACAGAGAAAAGCCAAAGTATCGAAATAGATGTCATCATCAAAAGGAGATCGATACTGACGGTTATATACTCAACACAATAAATGAAGGTCCTGGCAAATATTTTGTGGGGAAGCTTTCTACCAAATTTCGGAGCCATGCTTGACGAAACTAGCTGGTACTATAATTGCTCTTCCAATCCATCTGCAAGTTCTTTAAGAAAACATGGAGCCTGTACGTAGACGTTTGGAAATTCTTCGTTGTTATAACAATATAACGATACATGTACATGTCCAGAAAGGTTACTTATTACTTATGTTGAGTATATATGAGTTTACCTTTATAGTCTGCCGCGTCTGGGTCGATGTTATGATGATGTATGAGGCTGCGAATGACGCTGATATAGCCTAGTTCCATGGCATGGCTCAGTACAGTTCGACCATTTTCATCCATGTTATTAATACTGGGATTCCGATCTAACAACATGTTGATCATGTCTAACCGTTTCAGCGGATTCTGAAAATGTAATTGCATGGACATTTTCAATCCACGGTGGTTCGGTGATAGAATAGTAAAAAAAAATATATGTTTTTATATTTATATAGATCTAATAAATATTAAAATAAATAATAATAATAGAAATAATAATAATTTGTTTTAAATAATAATAATAATAATAATATAAAGGAGACATGCTATCAGTCTAGGTCAACCTCGCCTAGAAATATATAATATTATAACAAGGGAGGAGACTGCATGCTCCCTCAACACTCGACTGAAATTTTTAATGTGCATATGCATATTATGTTCAAGCTCTGGAGATATCCTAATGGTACCACTTCGTGCTCCCCGTGGGGGCAGTTCTTACCATAAATACCTAGGAATTCAAGTTTAAGGACCCAATGCACCTTCTCTCTTCTTGTTGGTTAAAAATAAATAGTAAATAGTCTTGCAGGAATTCAAAGCTAGACATTGTATTTTGACAGTGCACGTGAAACAGACAGAAATGCTTTGGATTTCCCACAAAGCTCGAAGACTTTTAATGCGGAAAACTCGCCTGATTTTCACAGCAAATATTCCAAATTCGGTGCAGTGACATGATCAGTGGAATGCAAGAGCCTGTCGGGAAATCATTACTGTACATGCTTGCTTTGTTACTGCATGTAGAAATATTAACGCATATTAAAAAATTAGCTACTGGAGTGGAGGCGGTGTGGATTTCAAGCCGGCGGGAATCTATACGTGTCTCAATCGGCTCGCCTCGGGACTACTTCCATTTTGCTCCAGTAATACTCTCAGCACTCGCAGGCGCAGTAATCTTGCCCAGATTCTGGGATAATGGTGCTTAGTCGTCGTCAACCTCATCACTCATCGCATAGAGATTGCCGAGAGGACTGTGAGCCAGTCCCGTTGGTTAGCCGAATAATACCTTCGTATGTAATATGTCGTCGATGGGTCTGTTGATTATTATTATTATTATTATTTTATTTATTTTAATTTTATTTATTTTTATTTTATTTATTTTTATTTTATTACCCCCCCCCCCCCTCCCAAATATTATCACTACATAATATAACAATAAAACATATATTTTTTAAAATATATAAATAAAAGAAAAAAGTGTCAGAATTTGTTTTAATAATATGTTTTATTGTTATATTATGTAGTGATAATATTTTTCATAAAAGAATATTAACAAATAATAATTGATCTACTTCAAGTGCCTGTGGATGATTCATTGTTCTATTTTCAGAACTGCGCGGAGCAGGAAGTGGTACGATTAGGATAGCTAAAGAGCTTGAAACTAAAATAGATAGGCACATTTAAAATTTCAATATAATATTTATGTTTACTATTCTATCAACGAACGAACCCTTGTGTTTCAATCTAACAGAATTATAATAGTTTGGTTCCGATGCTCTTCTTGTTTTGTTTCTGTTGTTTGTTGTTTGTTGTTTTGGTTGAGGTTGAGGTTGAGGTTGCACGGTAGACCTTCCCAGCCCACAGACTAAATCATATTCATAATCTTACACTTTCTAATGCATAAAGCTAACAAGCTAACTTGTTAAGCTAACAATAACGGATACCGGTATAATACAGTCAAGGCTACAAAATAGCATAATAAATACATAAACTCATTTAAATATATGCAAGATTCAGCGTTAAAACGGGGCAACTATCACTCCCTAAAATTATTAATACTAGTAATATTTTTTAAAGGTTTTTAAAAAGTATGAGAACCAAATAAAATACAAAGTTTCTTAAGCATAATATCGTTTTTGCCAACGAGTTTAATAAATTCAGTAATATATGAACACGAATGTGAGATTCTATTTATGATATAACTGTAGAAACAATTGTAATAACGATTTTCAGTCACAAATACTATATAGGCAAACGGAACTTGGTTAAAGCACACATACACAATATAGTTCCAATTAAATGTGTAAATAGTAATAAATGTGTGTATATATTTAAGTGAAGAGATCGTTTAACTGTATATTTCATAAATTACGTCTCAAGAAGAAGATATAAAAGACTTTGATGTCGCGTATGAAGACAATTATATATAGCTATTGTGTTATTGTGTTATATTCATTGCATGGGTTTATTGCACTCCCAAACTTCTATGGGTTTTTTTAATGTGGTTTTGTATTTAATTTGTTTTATTTGTTTTAATTTTTCTTCTTAAATATATTTTTTTCTTAAATATATATATTTTTTAAATACAACAATTTCACTGTATAGCTATCTGAGATGGTAAATATTATACTCACTATGATGTAGCACGCCACCATCAGTAGTGTCCGTCCACCATCAGATCGGGATCCGTCCAGGGCCGACTCAGTTACCTCCAATATGATCCGCGCTTTTCTAACATATCCGTCCTTTACCGCTTGCAACAGACGGACACGGTCTGTGAGGCTTTCCTTAAAATCATCCATACTGCTGGGTTCAAACTCGGAAAATTTCGTGCCTGTAATATATAACTGTCAATGATCTATGTGTTCATTAACACATCCGGTAACAAGGATCACAACATCAACAAATACAAACAAAATTAAAAAATAAATTAAACTTTAAATAATAACACTAAAATACAACAAAAACAAATAAGAAAAGAAAAACAAAACAAAAGGGAAATAATAACCAAAAGACATAATACAAACAAACAAAAAAGAAAAACATCAACAGACATCCAAATCGACAAAAAAATCAAACATTAAAACATTAAAACAAATACTCAAACGCCGGTTCAAAATCATCACGGTTACCGAGTTTCCATTATATTATAAAACGCATTCTTACCAAAGTATTTCATAAAAAACAATGTCGTATTTACGTAAAATCCAGCCGTTGACCTTTCCTGTTCGTCTGCGAGCGAATGCACCAAGGGGCAGACCTACTGTGACGTGAGAGAGGAAAAACACTCGAGAAAAAAACCCACATAACGAAAACAAACTCAAATACAAATGTCCACACACCTCAATGTCAACGTAATTCCTGCAGCTATTATCTGCACCGTTCCACGGCCGGTACTCGAGTCCACACAGTCCCTTACGTCAATGTCGATTTCATCGTCAGCGTTGAACAATGTACTCCGCTGTCACACGTACTCTCCATAACCAACAACAGTCATTTGAGGACAAAAGAAGCAATTTAGTTATCACCAATGACACGTCGTCATATATATATATAATGAGGTATATATTTATATATATAATGAGGTAAAATGCTGTCTTGTGATTAGAGACTATTATGTGTTCTGATGGCATCGCCAAGCAGAAACACCATCGCAGAGATACAGATTGGTTTCTGTGCTTGCACTTGGTTTCTGCATGGTTTTCTAGATGCAGTTCTTCCATCATTCACGTCCATATGTATATATGTTGCCGTCTCTGTTACTTAGTTTGTGCTTAATCAGGCGCGGACGCGTTTCGTCAACAGGAAAGAGTGCATTAATTGTGAACTTTAAATAAAGTGACGTTTCTGTAGCGTATTCTACAACACTTGGCATGATATTGTTTCTGAGAATAGTCGAAGACTTACACGCATAGGACACAGCTACGGCAAATACCATACCAACGCTGGATACTTTCTATATGGAAATACTTCAACAAAATGGGAAGCTGTATTTCTTTGCTTATTAATAGCTTCGCAACAATTCCCCCGCTATAGCGTCATTTGGCTTTTCCCCCGAAAGCGGTATTAATGGTACGATGCCAGATTTTGACGAGTATTCATCACGGATTATTGAGAGATACTTCTTTATACAGGACACTCAATAGAGCCTGGAGTCTCACTGGCGTGAATACGCGCCAAGTTATGGCACGGGTACCGTATTTTCGGAGCAATGGCCGCAGACAATATTACATGCGCGTGTTGTCCTTTGTGCTTAGTGACTAATTATGATTTCAGAATAGCTTTGAGATTTAATTAATATAATTAT
>JAUTBT010084099.1:0-12577 GCA_032361225.1 Lepetodrilus schrolli | reverse complement strand
TATATAAATAAATTTGATATACAAACATTCAGAAATGAAAGATAACACAGATTATTTTCCCTAGATATCATTGGATTTACGTAATAATATCTATTCTCATCCACAGGACTATTGGTATTCAGATCCACTTGCCACAAATGAAATAATATTAATAATAATAATTAAAATTATGTCCATTTATAGTATTATATTGTGATGTATCCATGCTGGAAAGCATGTTTAAAATAGGACTTACCAGTGGAATCAGACATAGTTACAGACTTTACAGGTTTCAATTGGTTCAGAGGGACTGCTTCTGGATCATTTCCTAGGTAATGGTCTACTATCCGGCTGACAGCTGCAGTAGAATCACAATAGATTAATCAAATTAAAAACAGCATACTTGTTATGTAGTTCAGCTAGCTAAACGTTGTTAACTAGCTGAACTGACTGTTGTATAGTCCAGAATTTTAAAATGCCACATTGTTTATTTACTCATTTATTACTGTTTATATATACTCAACAAAATAAATTAAGGGCCGGAAGATATTATATGGGGGAAGCTTTCTACCAAATTACGGAACTCGGTATGAGGAATCTGATGCCATTCTTCTTCCAATTCGTCTGCAAGTACCTGCAGAGTACCAGGAGCCTGTAGACGTTTGGAATTCTTCTTGTTATAATAATTGGAAAACTAATTTTTCTTAAAAGGCTACTGGCCCTTAATTAATTTTGTTGAGTATATATTTAAATACTGGTAAAAATGGTGTTTAACATGGCTAACCTGTTGTCTTGGATCTTCGAGGTTGGGGTGAACCTTTTGTCGCCCCCTGGCTAACTGAGCTACTTGTACTCTTCAGAACTTTGTCACGAGCATCCTGAAAGATAACACAGCACATGTTGATGATGTGATTACAAGAGGAGTTCTTTAATGCATGCTTAACTTAATAATAATATTAACATAAGGTCTTAGAATTCATGCTAACAAGATCCACTGCACTATCAGTATAAATAAATGAAAGCATTTTATGTAAAATATTTGTAAAATTATTAGTCTGACTTTCCCCGATATTGAATGAGCATGGGCAACTGGTGTCACCTGACCTGTGTGTGGACAGACTTTGCATGTCGCAGTATGGCGATGACGTCGCCTAGCAGAGTGATTCCCATGTCGTGGAGGTACTCCTTGGACAGGTCCATCAACATGTCCTTCTGAATGCGGTTGTCGCAGAATGTGACCGCGTAGTTGGCAGAATCACCTGCAGGGACGCCGGCGTCGGTGAAGAACTTTATCCAGTATGAGGTGCTGTTCTCTGTATGAATGTAGAGTGAAAGAAGTAAGAAATGCATCAATATTTGACTGGATCTCAAATGGCATTTAAAGCAACTCTCTCACGCATATTTTGCCATTTGTAAATTTTGTCTAAATAAAATATATATATTGAATATTAGCGTGTTGAAATTTCACTTTCCTACTATTCACATGACAAAGGGAATTCTGTGTTTTGGAACTATGTTATTTTCTATATCAGAGGGACCATTCATTTGTATACACATTTAACTCCTGCAAGATAACTCTTATAGTATTATTTTATTATAATATGAGTGAGTGATTATGGAATTTAACGTTGCTGCGGGAATCTTTCACCCATTTGCGACGATTTATTATAATATAATTATATAGTATAAGCAAGATAATAACTATATAGTTTTAGTATTTAATTCTTATAATAAGAAATGTTCAAGTGGTTAATTTAGTCCTTAAATGAAATTAATTGTATGGACAGCAATGACTTCACCGATGTCATAATATCGTCCATGAGATTGAGAGAGGTGCTATTGTCTTATGCCATTTTATTAGACAGCCTACAATAGTTAGGTGCCAGGGATAGAAACTAACACTAGCCTGGGCCATTTCTCCCAATGCTAAAGGTATCCTAAGGGCAGTAGAAATTCAAGTTTTTTTTGTAAAGATTTATTATTTGTATCACTATTCGGGCTAGTATATTTTAAAGGCTAGTTTCTATCGTTGACTGTGCTATAACTGTATAAAGCAACTAAGAGTGGCAAAACTGAAATTAGAGTAGTGGCAATCTTGATGTAAATGGCTTTCAAGGTAAACACAATTACCATAGTTACATACCAAGTTACCAACATTTTCATTTGTAAAACCGTATTTAGAGTTCTATGTTTAGCTAGTATTTTTCTAGTTAACTTTCATTATCAAGATATTTTGTCAACACAATTTAATCATGCATTAGCTAATAGATGTGTAATGCTTATGTTAATGAATAATTTTTTCATGAGTATTTAAACAATAATTTCCAACATCAATGTAAAAATAACATCATCAAATCAATGGAAAGAATCAAGAAGCGGCATGTTTAGTTGAACAATCGATAGACAATAAATATCTTGTTATCAGTCGTAAAAAACAACAACGCTTCATTAGTTAGAATTGTTCTAGCTATGATAATACTATTTTTTTAAAATGAATTGTGTTGCTGCTGGCCAAGCGAAAACTGAAACCCTTTGAACAGACGATATATTTACATCCCGTGAGGCACTACTAGCTTCATTGTCAAAAATTGTTTGGAAATATGGCATATTAATTGATAAAATAATAATTAAAACAGTTAAGTCATAATATACCGTGCAGTATTATCTAAAATACTATTATATAAACTGTTACCAGTCACTGTTGACGACGCCATATTGCTTGGCCTAAAAACCGGAAGAGATGTTATAGGGTTGTATGTAAAACTTAGCATAAGTGGATAAAATAAACGAAAGTAGAACGAGGAATCGTGAATAAAATGCTGTGTAGAGTATAGAAATAATGGTATGTTAGTCGCCAATGAAATATAAATTATAATAAATATATCGATAAATAGTGAGATACTGGACGCGAGTGAATGGTTGAATAAATGGGGCAGGGGGTGCTTGTCTGTGTATATTTGGATTAATCAGTAGCAGATTAAATAATATAATGTTTGAATTGTTAATATTGCAGTTTATGGATTAAAGCGGCAAGACCATACTTGCAAATATTTTATATATACATATTTGTATATATTTATTTTCTTTCTAAATACTATTAATAGTTAATAAAAAATCTGGAAAAAAATCTATCCAAACTGTAAGACACTGTATCGCCAATGCAAAGAAGGTGCTCTGTTCTAAATATAGACTTTTTTGCGGACCTCGGCGAGGACACCTATTAGTATTCACTTGAATCTGTGCTAGTCCAGCATAGACCTGTGTCGGGTCTGTTTTATGGAACCGTTTAGGCCTTGTATCACAGATAAAACCCAAACTCACAACGGCTCACATCAAACACCTAGAAAGACAATCACTTCTGTCAATATTAATTTTCATCACTGACCAACATCCACTTATCTATAGATTAACCAGAGAGACATTGTAATGTTCTTACGCGGTAATTTAACCAGCTGGTAGAAAAACACTACCAATGTGAATGCATATCTTGATTTCTGTGAGGGGGAATCTGTGTACACAGAAACCTGTGACATCACAACTTCTGGTGTGGCTGCCTTTTTTGGGGGTAGGTGTCTTTTGGATAGGAAATAAATATATTTCTCGATGAATAAAACATTTGAAAAAAATCTCACATGTCAGGGAGATTGTTCTTTCAACACAAGTTTAGTCAACAAGGCCTAGTACTCGTGTTTGACTATCACCGGAAGATTCTGGGAAATTGAGGGAAATCATAAAAATAGACCTGCCCAATACTGTAGAAGGTATAGTAGCAATGTGGTGTCAGTAGATTATAAACCATTAGATGACCTGTGTGTCATATAACATGGTGTTATAATGGATAAAGGATTATTGCCATAGCAAATATTTCCTAGTATTTATGCCATTAACGAAACGGTACTTGAGAGATATTGTGTAGTGAAATGCAAATGTTTTCAATGCATGTATCAATGCATGTATTATTGCATTAAACACATTAAAGGCATACAATTATGGTTTGTTGACATATTTCATGGTCAAATGGATTTCACCTGAAAGTATGTACATTTGATTTGTCTACACAAGTATATTTGTCAACAAGCTCCATTTTCCCACTGGTTTTCAATATTTTCATATATTATTTCTGTATTTTGTTTTCTCGGATGATAAAAAATACAGAACTATAAAAACAATATGAAAATATTGAAAACCAGTGGGAACTCCAGAAAATGTCAACAAGCTGTGATTGTATGCCTTTAACAAACTATATAAGTTGTACAGATATATTTCAAAACTTACTTAATTTTTATTTTACATCTTTATACAGATTGTTTTATTTTAATACATGTATATAAGAAGTAACAAGTGTGGTGGCCAGAACTGCACATGTATCAATGGCCTTGCACTTGGGCAGCTTGGTTTGTATACTCCCTAGGGAGTTGAGAAGGAAAATGAGAGCACACTGACCCATTGACCTGGGTAATAATGTAGAGCTTTCGAGCATGGGTTTGACACAATATACATGCAACATTATTATTATAATCATTGAAAGAATATGGCATATCTTGATAAATCTAACCCTAACCCTGGTGTGTGTGTGTGTGTGTGTGTGTGTGCAGTGAGTGAGTGAGTGAGTGAGTGAGTGAGTGAGTGAGTGAGTGAGTATGGAATTTAACATCGCTGCAGGAATCTTTACTGCTAGTAATTCTTGAAAATATGCTGATCGTTTCAAACAAGGATTACTCTTCCTCTTCTGGGTGATGAATTCCTGGGCTTCGTTTCCTGTGCATTGGAAATACAACACTAGTTACAGCCAGTCAACTTGCTGATCCGTTTCATCGTGAATTTTCCTTTTTATTTTATTTTGTTTTGTTGGTGCATGGACAATATTACAGACTCTAGGTTTTCCCAAAATAGATACATAATAATTAATATGTTATTATAGTTCATCGAGTTCATATACATTATATCTGTTATGTTAATTTGCACATAAATAACAGTACATAGAGATTATATATATATAAAATGTTGAAAAATACAGGATAACAACTGAATATTATTTAAAGAAAATTGTCATCATGCTATGATCATGATAATAATATTATCCGATTACTCTATTAGTTCAGTGAAGTTCACGATATAAACCTATGAATAGGAATTAAATGAGTCAATTAGTCGCACCTCAATTACATTGTAATTTGTATACGGTTCATTCATTCATTCATCTCTCTATATTAATCATTCCAGTTTTTGACGCTCAGAATAGGTTACATATACATGATTTTGAATAAATGTATGCACAGTATGGACACAGTCCAACATTGATTTTAATTATTCAAAATATTGTTCACAACAACATGAACAAGTTTCATGCTTATTATGCATGTTTCTGGTTTAACACACACTATTCTATTGTGTGTGTATCTCGTTCAATACAGAAGAAATATGAACCAAAATATGCACTCTGTAGAAATTTTGAAATTAAAACTGTATTTCAGAGGTTTGTATTCAAAGTGACAAACAGTTGTGCATAGTGATTTATAAAAAGAACCATTATAAATATGGGTAACCATGACTAAAACAACCTATGTGCATAACAGATTATTAGCACAGTAAACAGGTAAAATCAACTACCGTATTAAAAACCAAAATACACAATAAAAGATATCACACCTATATTGTATATAAAAAACTCCATTTGAATCACAGCTTCTCTTGATAGCCCTTGACAACCAAGGGTGCCTGGAACCATATAATATCTGCCTCTGTTGTATCACTGTCCAAGGAAACTGCAGTGCTGTTCGACAACAAGGATGAACAACTAGACGCCGAGCATAAATCTCTGGAGCTACAATTGCCATCTTCCTCGCCACTGTCAGGATCAAGTGGTTCTATACCCGAAATATCGACACTACCCCCACACGATAAGTTGTGTGGCTCTTTATGGGAGTATCTGCACATGAAGTTATATACAAATTGCTTTCCCCTGTTTGGCACTTTGAATGTTGGCTTGGGAACAAACCACTGAATGCCCGAGTCTCTGGGCGCAAAGATCAAAAGGGACATGTTGGTGGGCAAGATGCTTTTAACTCCTCCTAGAATGTCACTGGAGATGATCTGTCTGAAGAGTGTCTTGACGCTGGTTTTCTGCGGGATGGCGTCAGCCTCTGGGGTCAGTGGAGGCAGGTTGATGAGGAACGACTCCTTGGGACTGACGACAGTGCCACCCAAAGTGACGAGGACCTGGCACAACTCGGGACATGTTTCAAATGCCGACTCCACCTGTTGCATCAACTCTGTGAGTGACGACATCAAACATGTGCATTTCTTGTCTTTCCTGTCGTCAAATATTCTCTTTTTCTGGATCAGCGAGGACTGAAATCATTGGGAAATACATATATTAATAGTAAACATGCATGTTATTTTATTAAAATACTGGTACCATTGGAATTTAAAATATTATTTCAACTTTAATACAATCTCATCTAAATTTGATAATGCACTAAATTTTCTTATTACATTATGGATAAACATCAGAACTTTTCATACCTAACTAAGATAGGCCAAGAAAACTGTGGTTAAATTAAAGGTATTAAAAACAACTTTGCTTGTCCCTAGAAAACATGTCTATTGACTTTTTAAAACTTTTTTTTTTATCAATTGAGTAGGTCTACTATCATTCATACTGCAATTGTTATAAGTAGCTCCTATTTGTCACATGGTTGTGGAAGGCCGAGACCGAGAATATTATAAATCTTAAGACTCAAATGCAAGTACTTGTATATTTGAGAACTCTGTGGTGTTACCGATTACAGTGGCAATGAGACTACCCGGACATACAAAGAACACGTGTAGCGGTCTAGAAGCATACTTCTATAGCTTATATACTCAAGTTCTAGGCAGCGTTGTGGCTCTGCTTACACATTTTTCCTCTTCCGACTTCATTTTGGCTTTTGTTTTAATTAGATGGTCGAACGGTATTGGAATCTGCTGCCGTTCATATAGAAAATACTTGACAAGTTCGTTTACGAGTACAGCTCTGACATCGGTATGAATTCCCCCGCTAAATACAAGTTCGCATAGATCAGTAGCCTTTTTCGTCTTTGATATACCCGCCATTGCAAGATGCGATCAAGGCTGAGAAGAAAAGGTAACTCATACTGTCGTAAACTGGTTCATTATTGGACGCGCTGCGACATTGAAGAGGGAACCCAGTTGGACTTCTAACAAGAAATATTTCTAAATATCCTTTCGTTCTTGGTTGATTTAGTGTTTAGAGTCTTTTTCAAGATTCTTTCACCTGTCATGGCTGGATCCGGACCCATCTTGATCTTGGTTATTTAATTACATTGCTGCGACAAATATTAGACAGTGGGATATTATATTTTTCCATTTAGACTTTATAGTATAAATTGCTAGGAAATTAATACTACTATACCCCTATACCATTTTTATTAATAACTTACTAGTGTGTGTGTGTGTGTGTGTGTGTGTGTGTGTGTGTGTGTGTGTGTGTGTGTGTGTGTGTGTATGTGTGTCTGTGTTTTTTTGTAAGATAGGGGAGAGAGAGAGAGAGAGAATAAAGAGAGAGAGAGAGAGAGAGAGAGAATAATATTCTATCTCCTACTTGGCATGCACGGCTGGTTCGTGGATGTGTAACCGAGAACCTGAGAGTGTCTGGGATTCGTTCCTGCCACACACTGAATCACAGGCTGATAAACTTGTGGTGTCAACTTAGGTAACTGGCTTAGTGCGAAAATGTCTCTGTTCACCCAGCAGAGAATCCTGGAATGATGAGATGGACATGTGAATGATAACCGTGTAGCGCCTTGAAAGGCAGTTTGGATTGAAAAGGATTTGAGGGCACACAGATCCATTTACCGGGGTAATAATGTAGCGCTATGAGCATAAATACGATTTTCTTTCCCTCTCTATGTTCATATTGGCTTCGCCATTCCATGATATCCATAAAAAAATCGACGTTTACCTCACTCGAAGTTCTGCCAAGTCCGTCTTTTGATCGGATACCGGGCGTTGTATACTAAATTAATACTAATTAGTAATTACCCGTAATTTATTAATATTACCAGCCGATCTCAGCATCTGGAGCGTTTTCCTGACCATACCGATGTCAAGTATATGTAATAGGCCTATATTCAACACGAAACGGAGGAATCTCGGGATAATTTAACTCGTAAGCAACTATTAAAAACAACAAAATTAAATTTAAAAAAATATATATATAAATGAGCAACTAAAATAAAACAAAAAAGTCGTAGTCACGGAATCACCGGGGATGTCAGGGTATCTAAAACATTTTAAAAAATAATTAAATTAAATAAATAAATTATCGACGAAAATTATTTAGTTTGTCGCCTACGATGAATTGTATAGATGACATACACCCATTTATAATTCATGGAATCACCCGGGATGTCAGGTTATCTAAAAATAAAATAAAAACACCTTAAAAATAAAATAAAATATATAAATTAGCTACTATACAACATTAAAAAGTATTCTCCTACGACGAACTACACCCATATTCATGGAATCGCCGAAGATGTCGGGTTATCGAATTATAGTATTTAAGCCAGACCTCGTCAGGTGAGTCTAGTCGAGTCATATACAGTGCCCTAGCTGTTCTTAATGGCAATGCCGCTCTGTAAAATCATGTGAAAACTGACCAGGCAGGGTGATGCAGCCAGGCGAGAGGAGACGCTGCCCGTGCATGTGGTCACTCGATATCTCCGGAAGGTCGAGTTACGCCAGGGCGCGTTGTCAGTCGACCTGGCGGAGATGGTTATGCAAGGTCGTGCTGACCTCATGATGACCCAACTGTAAGACCAGGTCATGCGAGAATAGAATACACGTAGGTAGGTACATTAACAACTAAAAGCAACATACTATAAGTCGTAAGTGAAATAACAAAATTCGTGAATATTTGCTTGGCCATTATCTGATTATGTAGGTAAACGTGTTGTTGTTGTATATAAGCCTACCATTACCATGTTTACACGCTTCTGATTCAGTAGTGTCAATTTGATGTGTCTACACAAACTTGTGCTTTATTCAACCCAATGCATTATATATTAATCAAGTTCCGCTACCAGTATTTGTCCGGGAAAATAAACTAGTAAATCATAAATTATAAAAGGCATATATTTACAACACATAATTATACATTGGGCAGGCAACAAGCTACATTTTCGTAGGTCCCTCAGTTGGGTATGCGGAAAATGTAGCTTGTTGCCCAATATACTTGTGGAGACGAATCAAATGTACATATTTTCAGTTGCCCCTTACAGTCGCGGGCTCTTACTTAACTGTGCGATATGTTCTCATTCGAATCCACATGATACACCATCAGATAAGCATCAGGTGTGCATATTCACAACGGATATTATAGCGGCCTCATATACCGTTCTTATCAACCATTACAATAGCAAATTATATATCCAAGGATATAAATATCGATAAAACCTAATCAAGTAGAGATTTAATAATTTTCGGGGCGGGTGGTAGCGCAGTGGTAGAACGTTGGACTTCGGAGCCCGGCATCAATGTTCGCGAAAGTTACATTTCTGACACGATATTGATAGAATGCGCTGTCTGTAGAGTGGCAATGCAGTTATCATCTTTGATCTTGAGAGTACTAGCCGGTGATCTGACTGTGCGAACTGTGTTAGCAGGTTTACTGCAACATTCAGCGCTACGAATATTGCGGGTTTCCTCCTGCCCTAAACTGACAAGCCGTGATATAAGTTAAATAATCTTGAAAGCGACTCTAAACCGCAATTAAATAATAAAAATAAAAATAAAAAAGTATCGGGTGCAGACACATGTATTAAGCCACACTCTAATTTCACGTTTCCAGCGCCATTCCATAACGGCAGACCAGCGAAACGCTGACAACAGTGTAGGCTACTCGGAAAACGTACAAACATAACAGTATATATCTGCAGACCTCTCGTACTAATGACTGTCTATAAATTTTGCAGTCAACACAGGTAGTGCTATCGTGATCCGAGGACACAAGAGGACACACAATTACGTCACGTGTTGGCCGCCATGATGGGTTATCAGATTCCAGTCCAGGTGTGGATCTACAAGATCGGTCTGTATAATCGAACCTTGCTTGACCCCTCTGTATACCACTGGTCAACGTGGGATAATAACTTCCGGTCATTATTATTACAGCAGTGGCCAGCTCACCGTGCCAGCTGTGTCCGAACGTCATACACAGACTCATCATATCTACATGATCTTGGCTCAGTGGACAGTGTGAGACTAACTCGGCCTACAGGTCAACACGATTGGTGTATACATACTGTACGTACATTTTACATTCAACTTGGTCGGGCTTAACAAAGTAATCTCACATACACATCATACATGTATTTGCACTGTATGACATTTGTAATAAAACATGCATGCTATTTATGGACAAAAAACATATTGGACAATTGTCGTCTTAGTATGTTATGACACGCTGCATGTAGAAATACTAAAATAAAATGTGAACATATGTTCACTTCTTCCTCTGTAATGACTTTATATTATACCAACAGTGACACCTGTATCTGAGAAAGACGTAGCCACCTGCTGATGAAGTAACCTGCCGATGAAGTAACCTGATAATGAAGAAATTGTGCTGATGAAGTAACATGCTGATGAAGAAATGGTGATGCACGACAAGAGATTAAATGTAAAACGAAATTTTATTGTAATTAATTTTTACCAGATTCTGTCCGTTTGTGGAATTCACTCTCGGAAGATGTTCAAAACATTCCTTGGCTAGGAACATTTAAGAGAAAATTAAACGTTCGACAAAGTAGTAACTCTTATTTGGATTTGGATTATGGTGAATGCTTTTTCAGATGATACATGATGCACGCCTTCGGCTTGGATGTAGTGATTTAAATAGTCATCTTTTTGACAGACATCTATCTGCTGCTGCTTCCTGCTCTTGTGGTCATGCTAGTGAAACTCCATGACATTATCTATTTATATGTTTAAAGTATAATAATTTAAGAATTAACTGTTATTTCTATATTAAAGGACACAATTTAAATTCGACCATATAAAGAAGTCATTCTTTAACAACTGATGCTAATCACGACATTTTGAAATCTATTCATTATTTCGTACTAAAATCATGCAGATTTGCACCGTAAATTAGTTGTAATTATTGGCTTGCTCGCTTAATCACATTTAGTTACTACACCTGGCCGTTAGATTATGAAAATCACTATGTCAACTTGGATGCATTTATGATCTTGACAATAGTAACATAGTGTATGTTTTCTTTGTATAGAGAGTGGTACCGGTACAAGCCGTACTGGCTTATGTACCAATCTCTTTGTATCATTTTGTACACTAAAATATGTTTAAAACAAGTAACGTTTTGATATGACATTGCGACAACGTCGTGGTGCGACGTCGGACGCTGTTGCAAAACAAACTGGTTGTGGACCTAACGCTGGGAAACAACGTTGTCGCCTGTCTTTGTGACAACGTTGTGATTTGACGTTGTGTGAAGGTTGTAAAATTGGTCAGACGGTGTTGAAAACATCAACTGGTTCTATAGACTTATTACTGACGTTGTGGGAAGGAATACCAACCCTCAAAAAGTAAATCATTGTTACACAAAGAGAAAACTGTTCTACCGGGTATAGATAACTATAAAACATAGCTACATATATATAGGAATATCAATTACACTTGAATTGACGGAAACTACATGTATATAAATCTGATACACTTTATGTTTTTCTATCAAAGGAAATACAGTAAAATTCAAGTGAATTCAATGACAGTTCAGATTCTGGGGGCGAATTACTCTGCAAAGTTATGCGACAAATCAAGATGGAGACATATCTTGCACCACAATGGCAAACAGGAACAAGAACGCTATGTGTTGCGGTGTTGCTATTCGTTCAAGAAACGTCCCCACGCACCTGTTATGTAACCCGAGAGGAGCCGCGTTTCAAGAGAAGCTTGCACATTAATTGTAATTAGCATAAAGCAATTGTTAGTTAAAGCAATCGGCGAATTGAGATAATTATGACACGAGAGTTGAGACTTTCTATATTTGACCTGACACTAATTATATTAATTTTTCAAATTATGATCCTTATTTAAAAGTGTCATGGCCGGGCGAGACGTGTCAGGCTGCCTCAACAACGGACACTCGTACTTCAGCGATCATTATAGAAAGAGTTATTCAATTCCTATCAAAATCGTGGCCATTTTAGTCATTAAATTAAACTGAGCCGCGCCATTGTATGACATCGGACACCTGGTACGAGGGAAGTGCCGGCCTGCAGCTGGTGATCAGAGGCCCATGAATGGCTACTAGATGGTGCAATATGGTCAATACCAGATACCAGTTGAAATTTTTCTCTTTTTTTTCTTCTCCATTTCTATTTTACTATTATTTGTTTACTGGGTTATGTGATATTGTACTAGTATGTATATATGATGTCTTATATTAATATGCTCTTGTACCACTATGGGGGGCGGGTGGTAGCGCAGAGGTAGAACAAAGGTTCCAGGTTCAAATCCCGCCCCGGGGGCCCGGCATCAATGTTCGCGAAAGTTACCTTTCTGGCGCGATATT
>JAUTBT010084098.1:0-12578 GCA_032361225.1 Lepetodrilus schrolli | reverse complement strand
GCGCTACGGATGTTGCGGGTTTTCTCCTGCCCTAAACTGACAAGTCGTGATATAAGTGAAAGAATCTTGAAAGCGACGTTAAACCCCAAATATATAAAAAAGAAAAAAGAAAAGAAACGAATAATGGCATTCACTTTCCGTATCAGAGAATGGCGGCATTGTCAGATCGGTTATAAGCCCTTGAGGTGGCCTTCGCATATTTTCATATATACAGCTGTATACGTATGCATAGTTATGTGTGTAAGGACAATAGGCAGACGGGTACCATGGTAAGAAGTATACAACCATAAGATTCAAGTCTGCATAACTTTAAGTTTGAGGGTTCGTATGGGTTGTATACTCCCCATGGAGTTGAGAAGGAAATTGAGTGTACACAGATCCATTGACCGGGGTACTAATGTAGCGCTATGAGCTTGCTTTCGAGCGGGGATTTGGCGCAATATACATGTTCACATTATTAATATTATTATTATTATATAAGAAGTGAAGATTGAAATGCAATGCATGCATACTTCTGTACACTTATCACCCGTACAGTTATATTCATTTAATTCTAATTTAGATGAATTTTGACCCGCAAGTTGTGGACCTGTCCTTTCGTTAACAGCAGGTCTTTGCCGCAAAGGTAAAACAATGACCTGGTCCTGTTAATCAGAACGATCGCACCGCTACTAGAGTTGTAACTCCTATACGTATAATATATAACGTTACGACTCTCGTAGCGCTACGATTGTTCTGCAGAACGGGTCTCTGGAGAACCTGGTCCAATTGGTAACGTTGAATGTACATGCAATCCCTAAAGCCATGGCCCCGCGATGACGAAACTTTTGAGGACGATTTCCTGGTAATGTTCTGATTTTATATTGGGATATGTAAACAAAACGTTGGGTTGTTCATTGTTCGTAAACATAGTACAGCTATTTCCTGGCCAACCATACTAGCCCAACAATGTACATTCATCTCTATGTGTTCTATCCATTCAATTATTATTCATATAGTCCTTATGTTCACATCTCTGATTGGCATGCGTGATTAATCCTTCATTCAGCCGATATCAACATGTCATTTATCATCAGGTCCTGTATTCAAGTCATTAATAATGCAACGGATAGATGTAGAAATTGGTTTCATGACGGTTCATCAGTCGTTTCTGGTCAACTTGGGGCACTGGATTTAGTCTAAATCATCTAATTACTACATCGGGCATTGTAGTTATTTGAAGAGTGCCTGTTGACAGTGTTGTACTTGAAACTGTATATGCTAATTCAATCATATATCAAATTAATGTACATATTTGAATTGTTTCATCTACTCTCCAAACCCAAGAATAGATCTTGGCACTCCAGTCCAAGGCTTAATTTTTTTTGGATTAGTTTGGTTACTCATAGGCATGTGCCAATAATGTATCGGTCAAGCACATCTTGCTTGACTGTGTTGACTTTTCAACTCAACGTGCCGGGTGTTACTCCTCGCCAAACCTCAAACATCTCTTCACTCAGGTTCCTGGGCATCTCATCCTATCGTTTTTAAAAGAAATTGCTTTATATCATAAGTTTTAATCTTTCACCACTGTATTCTTGATTCGATTGTATTCACAATATTTAATCCTATTCAATTTCATTATTCCATTTATTCAGTCATATATTCACTTTTAATCAAACTTTTTTGGCATGTTTTTCATGCTGCATTTAATTTTAACCCATTCATATTGTATAATTAATTAATTCATCGTCATGTATGGGTGAAAGATTCCCGCTGTGACGTAAAACAGTAAATCACTGACTCATTAATAATGCATCCTCTGCAAATTAATATTCGTCATACTTCATACCTTGTTTGTATTTCTGTAGATAAATAAGTCACTATATGATCAACAAAATATAATAAAACATATCCGGTCAATTGTAAGTGGAATAACACTATCCTGCTTTAATATTTGGAATATCTTCCGGTGTGTAGCCAAGCTAATAGATCTAACTGTATAGCTTCCATCAAACAACGTATTAAGTTGTCGTTTTGGACAGAATTGGAGGGTAAAATGCACGGTACATGCACTTAGCATACACATCATCGTTTTTATACCCCTAAATATATTTTCACCGCTGTAGGATAGGTAAAATACCATTGCAGTTTACATTTCCGGTAAAACCCGAATAATCAGTTGGTAATTTTCTTTAGTCTAATAGACTAAGGGGGGTAACTCTAATCATTGAACACGGTCAAAATAACCTTTTACGACCACTCGTACCAAAAATAATACTCGTACCAAACTGTAATATCTCAATTTTCTTTAGTCTAATAGACTAAGGGGGATAACTCTAATCATTGAACACGGTCAAAATAACCTTTTACGACCACTCGTACCAAAAATGCTACATAACATATTAATATTATAAAATAATAAAACAGTGGGATATACGGACAATGTAGCTGGCTATCTAACATGCTTGTGTAGTCACACTAAATGTACATACTTTCATGTAAAAATACGCTTGACTATATGTAAACAAAGCCGTGATTGTCATACTTTCATGTAAAAATACGCTTGACTATATGTAAACAAAGCCGTGATTGTATGCCCTTTGATGTGTAATGTATTGACCGTGTATTTAGAAACCGGTGCAGACGATTCAAGCTACTCTGCGTTTAAAGATACCCTTAATATTTAATATCAGGGACGTAGCCAGGAGTGAACTAATGTGCATGCTCACCTGTTACTTAGAGGGACCGTGGGATTGTCAGTCCTGAATGTGCTTTGCAACTACTAAATTATCAGCAAGTACTAACTAGCCTTGTGGCCTAATAGTAGCTAGCCTTGTGGCCTAATAGTAGCCAGGCACCTACCTTACAACCGTATAACACCAACCATCATATCGGTTCATTGAAACGTATTGCGATACGTTTAACATTGCACAATAAAAAAATAAAATAGGTGTCCTACTCCCAACAAGATCCTGGCAGGACACTTTCTCCTCGGGTGTCCTGGCTTATTATTGAGCATCCACGTTAGGTGTCCTGGCTCGGACGACTAACAGGACACCTCACCTTCTATTGCGTTGTCAGTAGTAACCAAACAAGTCAGTAGGTTCAATCTGCTTCTGGTAACATTACTGGTTAGGGATAGTTTGAGGTGGCAGGTGGCAATCACTTGAACCCTTCACACCGATGATGACTTCCGATTGAGGCTAGCAGCTATGAAGAGGATCGGTTTCTCTGATGTTGAGAGCCATCTTGCAAACTTTAAAAATACTTCTATATTACATGAGACAGAGCTATGGTATATACATCACAGCTATGGTACATACATCACAGCTATGATGCATACATCACAGCTATGGTACATACATCACAGCGATGGTACATACATCACATCTATGGTACATACATCACAGCTATGGTGCATACATCACAGCGATGGTACATACATCACATCTATGGTACATACATCACAGCTATGGTGCATACATCACAGCTATGGTACATACATCACATATATGGTACATACATCACAGCTATGGTACATACAGCTATGGTACATACAGCACAGCTATGGTGCATACATCACATCTATGGTACATACATCACAGCAATGGTGCATACATCACATCTATGGTACATACATCACAGCTATTGTGCATACATCACAGCTATGGTACATACATCACAGCGATGGTACATACGGTAAATCAGGAAATTAATGCGAGTAGGATATTAATACGAAAAATGCGATTGGCTTATGGTTGCATTTAATTCCCACGCATTATGGGAAATAATGAACGATACGTCCTGGATAAAAAAAAAACCTGAATAGAGGCCTGGTCGATCGCATTTAATTGTTGCCGCATTTATGTCTAAATGCTTGAGGTCGCATTAAATTAGTGACGCATTAATTTCCTGATTTACAGTACATCACATATATGGTACATGCATCACAGCTATGGTGCATACATCACAGCTATGGTACATACATCACAGCTATGCTACATACAGCTATGATACATACATCACAGCTATGGTACATACATCACAGCTATGGTGCATACATCACACCTATGGTACATACATCACACCTATGGTACATACATCACTGCTTTAAAGTGTTCTTGAATAATATCCTGAGTATATACACCATGGATGTGCAGTTGTTAAATTTACATTTTACATTATAATATTCTCTCGTATTCTGAATATATTCTGTGAGATCATAAGATGGTACATAAGATGGTACATAAGATGGTACATAAGATGGTACATAAGATGGTACCGGCGCAGTATTCACACCGATATCGTGACAAGTACATAATGCCGCTGTAACGATCAGATTTCCTAGCATCACTTCTTAAATAGCAAAGAAATCCCTCAGAGCAACTTTGGAAATAAAATGACTTGTCTTTATTTGTTCTGGATCCCAGTCTTAAAGACAATTATATAAGGTAATCGTGTAGCTAAGGGGCAGAAGCCATAAAGATCGCCGTTGACTCACCTTGTGCATGTAAAGAAATAAATCTCAAAAATAAAGTTGCTTTTTATAAGACAATTATCAAGAGATTTTCATGAAAAGTCTTAAATGAAATTGACACTTTTAGAATAATCCGACATCGATGTACTTTTTTACATCCCACGTTGCAAATATGGACATAATTACAAGTCAGTATTTATTCTGCTAATGTTGTATTTGCGTGTGAACTATCGGACGAGTGTTTGATATGGGGGAAAAAACATCAAGACGGTATAATTCCTTTATATTAAATTTGACATGCTGAGAAATCTGTACAACTAAATTACTGTTGTTCGATTCGTAATATGATTATATTTAAAATAAGAGAAAAAGTTATGTTGATTCACTATATTTTGTCCTCGTTGTACAGTTCCGCTGGTATATATTTCGAAGTAAAAATGAAAGCTCTCGATTAATATCCCAGTCTATGAGGGTGGATGGGGTATGGCTAAAACGTCCAACCGCCAAAACGTCTAAAAGTAAATTGTCTAAAATGTCCAAATTTGGCAAAAACGTCCAAAGTAAAACTGGCTAAAACTTCCAATATCTAATATATTAATATAGCAGAATTTTGCTGGGATTTCCTTTCTAGATACTAGGTAGTATTAATTAGTAGCATAAAACACGTATATTTGATCAATCCGGCCATACATAATATAGGTATAGGTGACAATATTTTTAGCTTGAATCATATTCTTGGTCATTCCAATCATGTACCGGAATGTGGGCAGTCTACTGGCATGTCTTACATTATACTAAAATAGCATTGTCTGAGAAAGCTAGGTTATGGTGTCGCGTTTGAATATGAGAGTGGTGACGGGCAAGAATTAGACTGGCTGAATTTAGGTACGACGCGGCGGGGCTCTCGGTCATCCAGGACGCCAGAAGGTCAAATTCTTTCCAATGACGTTAGTGTAATGCTGCCTATGGGAAATAGCAAATAGTTCGTTTTCATTTTTGTATGAGCCATTTTAGTTCTCCGTCGACAATTCTCCATTTGCAGCCAAATATACTACTAGTGCTAAAATGCAACTTATTTCAAACTATGTCTATCAAACTAAACTGAGTATTGGCTCGTAGACAATGACCGTGAGAGCATTATATAATTATATTTCACGAATTCCTTTGTAAATATATCTATTCCTAAAGGTCAGTTAATGTCATCAGACTACCGAATTGTTGTATTTATTAGCCTTAGGAGGCATCAATGGTTGCTGGTGTGCTATCTTAGGTTGCTCGTGTGCTGTCAATGGTTGCTCGTGTGCTATCAAGTTTCAAGATTCAGGTGTGTTTATTCATCTGTGTGCTACCAACATGACAGTTATCAATGGTTGTTCGTGGGCTATCAATGGTTGCACTGGCCTCCCATGCCAATATTTACGCTTTTTGTTCATTTGTTTCAGTCTCAGTTGATTAATATTAAATTACAACATGTTTATGTTTATACAAATGCACACACTCACACGCACACAAACACGTATTATATGTATTTTCTTGTTTCTTAGAGTAATACGATGTTGGCATTATATTGGTGTATATATTGTATTGCAATGAGCGTATTGTGGAATACTGCTATTGTGATACTATATGACCCATCTCTAGTAGTAATTGTGGTTGTTCGTGGACTACCAACGGTTTTTCGTGGGCGATCAATGGTTGCTCGTGTGCTATCAGTGGTTGCTCATATGCACACATTGTACGTACATATATCCATTACCATGATTGGTATCAATCGTGTCAGATACCTTACAGGGTGTTCTCTCATTCGAATGTTAATACCAGTTAACCCCCTCTCTGCAGGCTTAGGCACAGGCACTGCTGTTTTGGGTATCTCTGGTCTCTATTGTTTCATACTACATAAGGAAATCCAATTTCTAGAATTACCTTTATGTAAATGAAATCTACCGTCCTTAATATGAAATAAGCTTCAAACCATTTGCGGATTTACAGTTATTGTGATCTATTATCAGTATATATCGCTGCAAGCACTTTAATATCATTCACGTGTACATACGATGTATTAGAGTCCGCCATATACGTATTTCGTTATCTGTATAATAAAAACTCATTTCGCTGTAAGCTGATTGTATTCGCCTATGAATGTACACTTAATCTCAGTAACAAATAATAAACAGATAGTGTGACCATTTCCCCGTTTGGCTCTATCTACTCGGTCAACACATTATTTGAGGACCGAAAAAGGGGTTATCTTAAAATAGTCGGAAATTGGTAAGCCGCGTTTTGCTGTCCCACGTCGAACAGGATGTAATTAAAATACGTTGATAAATATCTAAAACTGGCCTCCATTGCCAATATTTGACGCCTTTCTTTCAGTTCATTTTGTTTCAGTCTCAGTTGATTAATATTAAATGAAAACAAATGCACATACACACACACACACACACAAACACGCATTATATATATATGTTCTTGTTTCTTAGAGAAATACCATATTGATGTATATATTATATTGCAATAAGCGTATTGTGGAATATTGCTATTGCGATACTGCATGACCCATCTCTAGTAGTAATGGGACTGTTCCTAAACTCGATGGTACGTTTAGCTTATTGAACAGCTGATCTACGAAAAGGTTGTGTTGCTGATAAATAAATAGAGATGCTCGGAATTCAAAGTTATAACAATTATATAAGGTGTGAACGCAATGATAACTAGTGATGTGACATGATTTAACGTATATATGATAGTTTATAATATTTTAAATCATTATCGATTTCAATAGTTCTATCAAATAAGATATTAAGATTTCTAGTGAGTTAGTAAAATGCATGATGTATTTTATAAATATATACAAGTGGAATATTTAGTATGTTAATTGACTAAAACATGCAGTAATCCATTTTAGAAATTGACTGATTGCTGATATGATATTATTGTTTCGATTAGTTCTGTCTCATTTTGATGAACTATTCGGCTGCATAATCTGATAATGTGTCTCAGTGTATTAAGCGTCAGAAGTGGGGCCACTACTTGATTGAGATGTCCAGTATTGCTGTTCCGACCTCGTCTATTAGTTCATGTAGCATGATACCCTTTCTTTTACACGGCTGCCATGTAGCACCATCGGTAGGTGAAATCCATACCTAGCGGTAAACTTCACAATACAATTGTGTCCATAACGCTAACGACCGGACACGTCAGACTATTTTCTTCATGGCTAATTACTTCCACTTACATGTACTCGACACGCGGCATAGAGATATGCCCTCTGTATTATTTACACATTTTTGAACACAACATCGAATGTCTAATCAGCCGTAATCATTGCATGGTAATACATTATGGCGGTGAATAACGAGACTGACTGGTTGTGCATAGGTTGTGGCGGTGTGAAGGGTTTCAATGTGGGGTTGTGAGCATGGATGTGTTGTAGGTCAAATAGCTCACGTTGTATGCAATTTAAATAAATTTACGTATTCATAACAAGTAGACTTTGATTATCCTACAATTAGACTAGACTCCTCCCCCACACACTCCACACACAACACACCCATGCGGTACTTCTAAAGACGGCGCTACTGAATATCCCGTCTAGTATGATAATACGCTACTTTCCTAAAAACAACGTATTACTTATAAATGTGTTTATAACACTCAAGTGGTTATTTCCCTTCAAGTGTATTTTTGCATAGAGGGGATTAGACTAATAAGAGAACTAGTAATTAGATTAACTCAAAATGTGACATGTAATGACATGGATCAGTAATTATTATTTCGTTTTGAATATGTAACTGTTATTTGTCTTGAGGAAGATAGATTATTTGATGTATGACTGATATTAAAAAATAAAAGTGTACGTATTGTTTTCTATTGTCATTTATGTTTAAGTAAACTAATTTTACGTACTAGTATATTATTATAACAACACAACTAATTCAATACTACATAGTATACTGCATATACAAGTTATGGCTGCAACAACCTTATACATATGAACAATTTCACGCTACGGACGAGTGCACGAAATCAGGGTACACATGATTCGATTTGGTCTTAAAATACAGAATGTATTTAATGCGTAGGTATTAAATGCGGCCATAAGCCAATCGACTTTTCGCATTACTATCCTGCTTGCATTACTTTCCTGATTTACAGTACATCATTGTATAGTTCATTGACATCCCTTTTCTTTCTACTTAGTAGATAGCAGAACGTCATGGCATGGTTGTCCACGCCAAGCGCGATATAATATAACACAAGAACAGACATGTGTCACGATATGTCACACTGTATGTATAAAAGTGCGTTCTGTCCTGTCCGTGCTATAGCAGTATAAAAGTAGGTACTATGATATAGCGTGATGTATGAGAGCTTCCAGGTGCGAACATGGGTAATTCCATTGCCTGCTTACTTATGATCTCTAGCGTTTGTCACCAACCACCAATAAGCTGATCCTAAAATACCGGAGCCTAATAGTTTGACTCTATTTACTACACCGGCAGTGTCTGCCTCGACGTGTCTTCGGGCTAATGCACGGTGGCATTCGTTTTCTGCTTCCGAGGCCTTAACGGATGGCAGTTCACAATAGCTGGTAATATATATATAACAGTCCGGTCTAGCGTATTTGCTTCATCCGGGCTAGCACGGAAGTCGGTTAATGCTGACTACGCCCAAGTTTCACGAAAGGGTAGTACCGGAAGTCAGGGCGTAAAGAGATCTGCGTCATTTACTGCTATAGTTAAGGTATGGTGTAAGCCATGATTTTCGCACGGACTACTATAGGACCCTTTCGTTAAATACACGTCATGTAGGTTGACCTAAGTGTGTAGTTCCTCAATGCTAAATATCTAGTTTAACGGTCTACAATTGAAATACCGGTATTGCTTCCAATGAAACCATGATTAACTGACCAGTTTCGCTTATGGAAATATCTAAGCTAAACTGGATAACGTCTGGTAAAGAATGTTCCATCAGAGGCCATATACAGATATGGTCTATGATTTCATATATGCATGCATAATTTAAGTATGTTTAGTACACATGTATAGTAGTACCTTCACTGGTTTATGACCATCCGTACCAGCAGTGGCTCGTGAGTTGCAATAATAGGTTCTTATCAAACCATATAGGCAGCTAGCACGGATATTAGTGATACTGTCTCTATAGACTGTGGCTGTAGTTGTATTACCATCATCAAGCTCTCTGGTGCAGTGTAACTTATTCCACAGAGTCTGTATACGTAAATGCCACAGTACTTTCAAGAAGAGTGTTAACGACATCTCTTCTACTGGAAGACAATACGATCATTGCATTTATTGTTATTTCTTACTTTAGATATGTAATGTGTTACAAATATCCTGTGATTAAACTTATTAGTGGATCGTAATTGTATTTTTATAGAAATAATGCAAATTGCAATATTCATGATGCCTAAAAAATAAAGCCATTTGTTTTTACCGTAATACATATAGAGATACACATTATTTTGAGATGATATGCTCTTCAGTATTTAGTTCTATGATAGAAGCGTCCACGCACTCATTCTGAAAGCGCTGGCGGGTATGTAATTTAGGTATACAGTCCGATAATGCAGATTATTAGAGCATGCTTCATACAAATCGTGCTACAAATAATAACAGCAGCATTTCCTTGCTTGGTTCGGGAACCTTTGTGATAATTTAACAAATCAGATTATTTGAAGTAATCGCAGCATTAAGCTCAGTTAAATCAACGCAAATATTGGCATTTGTCTGCGTTGCGTTTGCTCTGAATACACAATCTGCCAGTCATTGGTCCAAAGCAATAACGATGAGGCAATCCCGCCATCCTGGTAGTGCTAACCTCCGAGTTCCTCACCCATCATAGCATTTATCTCTTTTACTGTCATCCGAGGAAGCATTGCATAAAAGATATATTGTATTATCATATAAATTGGAGCCTCCATACCCCTGCACGCCCAATCACCTTTGTATTTAGTAACACTTTCTTTGAATTGTTGACTGTGCAAATTATTCTGCCAACGTTTGATTTATTGGTAAATCCTGGCGACAATAGCGTTTAATCAATTACTTGGACAATATATGTGAATGGACCTGGATTGCTCGTGTCGAGAGGTAAATTAAGTGTCTGCTTTATTTGAGAGTTGTGCAAACAATCAAGATGCCCGGTCTACGCAAGCTGGGTTTCGCAATGTGTATCAGCAGTGACGTATACCGCATAGATCCACTGTCCTCGCCCTACTGTCCTCACTCAGTATCCTTCATGTCTGTATTGGATACCTTGGCCATCCTTTGATAACGATATTCCAATTTGGAGGAGAATTGTTTTTTGGAAACATATTTCAGATCGCATATGCACGAGATATGCTATTCTTTTTTTCAAATGGAATTCCTGTAACTGTGAAACCTATTCGAATGTACTTATTTTATTCTTGGAGGAAGGGGAATTGGGGAGCAGAGTTTCTCTCACGGCTCGTCAGTTTAAAGTGGTGGCTCTGAATGTTGCAGTAAACCTGCATGCACCAGTTGGCGCATAAGCCACAGATGGCAGATCGACAGATCAGACAGCGTATCTTAACATGGTCGAATCTGAAATGAAAATTCCACTAACATTTCGAACTCGCGACATTTGGCTCAGAGGTCTATCTACCACTGCCCTACCACCCACCTCTGTAAACCATATTCTAAATTGACTGAACTTTCACAGACCTTCACATAGCGTACCCAGCAACCCTGCGTCCCAACCTCCCTGAATATAGAATATATGGAATTACAGAATACAATTTTGTGAGACATAATTTGGTTTTCGGTATATATAAATCACATTAGGGTACAAGTCTCATAGCCTAATACATCCTAATGTTTTCAGTTTACGTTTGATGGCCTGAAGCTCTATCAATCGATGACATATATGTGTGACATCGCTGCACTTTATGGCGTTGTTCTGAAAGCTGGTACGATATTAAGCTAGATTTTGATCAAATGGAATTCCTGATAGTCCAGCATTCGATGAAAGACGTCATGATTGACGATTAAGATGTCTGGTATATTATTCAACGCTCTCAAAGAAATCAAACTAATCTTTAATAATATGCAAATGGTAAATGGAAGCTACGACTATCTCTGTTGAAATGTGAACGGTCCCATTGAATTCGATCTCATGGGAATCACTATTTTCATCACATGAGTATTACTTGTTTTAGGAAGCGCGTTATAAACGATGTATCTCGGACAGAATATATATATATATATATATACGGCATTTATGGACATTAGACAATACATTGTATTATATATCCTATATTAAATGAGAACTTCATGTTTTATAACTGCTGCGTGATATGTTAAAGATATATTACTGTAAAAACTGCTCGTGCACGCATACCATGTACCTACGTATGAGAACCGTTTCGAATAGCTATCAAACAAATTGATGAAGTGACCTTAAGCACCATTCAGTCCCACCGTCTCATTCCACGAACACGAACAAAAAAGTCATCGGTTCTCTATTAGTAGAGCATAAAGCCAGCGTAGAATTGTACTGTGAATTCCGATGTAGTATCTGGCGTATTATTATACAATAACAGGTGTCCAATTATAGACGGATTGCTTCAGATTTTCAAATTTCTTATTTGAAATGTATATGTATACAATGTTGGCTTAAATGTTCTCAATGTACCTACACATATTTAATGTGTACATATCAGATCTTCATTGCCATATTGTCTGTTCAGGGAGGCCAGTGTTAATAGTGTTATAATGTTTTGGAAACACCAATTTTAATTGGGTGGCCAGATTGTTTAGGGGTCATTCCCCTGTACCCCTGGTCTGACGGTTTAGGCCTGGGAATCCGACACAAGGTGTTAGTTACGGTTGATCACACAATCGTATGTCGAATAAACGGAGTTTCATTTCTACGGCTGCACTATGGTTAACACCCATCGTTAATTGATGTAACGTTCCTTGTCAATTGGTCACACCTTACTTGAAAATTGTAAATAGACAAAAAAAAGTATTGTTTTAATGATCAACATGTTTAATTGACTAACCCTAACCCTAACCCTAACCCTAACCCTAACCCTAACCCTAACCCTAACCCTAACCCTAACCCTAACCCTAAC
>JAUTBT010084097.1:0-12579 GCA_032361225.1 Lepetodrilus schrolli | reverse complement strand
TTCGCGAACATTGATGCCGGGCCCCCGGGGCAGGATTTGAACCTGGAACCTTTGGCTCCGAAGTCCAACTGTTCTACAACTTCGCTACCACCCGCCCTTTCACTTATCATAAAATACTTCATCTTTCAGGGCTCTAGACTACCATATGCCCAACGTACATGGACAACTTGCCTTTGCAACTTGCCCTGACTAGCCCTGTCTGGAGCCCCGTCTTTAAATAATTCCAATAACAATAATACAGCAATTCAAAATGTTGGTATGTGCCACAAAAACAGCAAGATTTTCTTGACCTTGATATACGTTTCATGACAAGAATTTTTCAAGATCTTAGACATGCTTGTCAAGATTAATAATAGTCTAATGGCAGCTACAATCCGAAATCAGATTTGAACCACTAGAAAACCTGTGATGTCATCATTGTTTGGGGAACATGAAAGGAAACTCAGTTTAGTTGGCATAGTAGTTTCATGCTAGCACTAGCGCTGTTTACAAACCAAATGGACAATATAAACTAACAAGCAAAATAAGTGAGTCATTATAGACGGAGGGCTAATCTATATTACAATTTGTTTAAAGTAAAGAAATAGACATTAATAAATTTCGCTATCCTAATTGCATTCCACAAAAGTTGACAATTTTCAATGTCTGCCATGATGACACAGTGTCCCATCAGATAATAATTGCATATTTTTTCCATTTTTCAAAACATCAATAAATTATGGCCTTGTTGCTACAGATACTTTATTTGAGAAACAAACTGTTATATGAGCAAATACGTCTCTGGTGGATATTGATGTGGGTGTTCCTACGGACTGTGGATGTACCTGTATATATCACAATCAATAACTCTTTTTACTATCCCCACGTTATCTCAACAACAGATAGCAGCGGGATGTTCAAGACCGACTGTACGTTCATTTTCAAGTGACATTCAATAACATTTAACATGACAGTTTAATCGTTGAGGTTAAAGACAACCAAAAAAAATACATTAAAACAAGACAATGGCATACAGTAAATAACAAACCAAGAGATAAATTGAGAGAAAAAATATGAAATTATGAATTGCAAATATACCAAGGCAAATATTTAGACTTTGAACCAAGCTCTCGTGTTGGGGATACCAATCGTTACTACATTTGAAAATGTTATCTGACAGAAGACACATGACCCCAAAGATAGCTTTATAAAAAGTCCAATACAGTTGACAACCCCATATTTCCAGTTCCTTCACTATCCGCACGATTTTTTACTGGGAACCATTATTTCCCTACATAATATGACCCAAACAACCATAAATTCAGTTTCCATTTACAGTTGGACATTCCCGTGAACCAAATAAACAAATTAAGTACAATTTATGTTCAGATATCCGGATGATCAATTTTATGAAGGTTCATGTCATTGTCACTGCTATGTAGATATTGCTTGTTTTATTAAGTCTGGAAGGGCTCAAACCAGATTAGTCTAATAGACGGACAGTGTTTTTACAAGAATAAATTGTATATCTCACATTATAAAAGCTGTTGCAAAATAACCTATACGGTTGTATGGGAAATTATTTGTTGTATGTCATGGGTCATTGTGTGTGACAAATGAAGAGTAGGATGGCAACTCTTGCTAAATTTTACAAGGAACGCAACCATCCAGATAAACAGGGTGTGAGTGAATTTTGTTTTACGTCACAGCGGGAATCTTTCACCCATATGTGACGGGGATAAACAGGGGGTTGACTGTACACCACTGTACTATAACTGCTACCCTCCCTCCCAACATCCTTCTCCTTACTGATCTGCCATAAACAGAGAAGATAGCCCAATTAAATCAACGAACCACTTTCATTACTAACTCATTTATCAGTTGAAAAAACACAACTTCAGGATAGGCAGAATTTCTGCACTTCCATTCTCAATAAATCCACAATCTAGAAATTCACCATTGTACGGTCACACCCGACAGATCCTCAATGAGGTAATGGCAGCGGTATTAAGTAATTTACTGCAGAGCAATTGAGAATGATTGAAAGAGGCAATTAAAGAATGGACCGATTGGGCAAAGAACATCAGATAATCAACTTAATTGTGAAATGTGCTGCCATTATGTGAATAAAAATTGGATGCTGAAAGCGAAAGTATTTACCACCCAGACCTGACAATTATCCTGACTTTCGAAAACCATGAGGACATTAATTTTTTGCGACGATGTTATTTGTGACTTAGGGGGGAGGGTTAATGTTGTTTCTGTTGTTGTTTTTTTCCAGTTCAAACATGAAAAAAGATAGTATATAAAATACCTCTTTTCATGTAACATGTTGCTAAACAACAGACCACACTTAATATTTAGCACAAAATCCTCCAAGTATTTCTTCAGATGGAACATTTTAATTTAATGAAAATATTTTCTTTATTTATGAATAGTTTGTATTCTTTGCAATTATCACATATGAAAGAAACCAAACAATACTTTCAATGTTTCAAAAGTGAAGCTGGAAAATAACATTTTCAAGAACATCTATTTCCAAGGTAAGTATTGAATATTGCATTGCTGAGTGTGGCTGTGTCCTACCTGTGTGTAATCTGATACCTACTCTGGGAGGAGACAAGGAGATCTGTTGCCTCCAATATCATTTATTATTGATGTGTCAAAAATCCTTTGTGGTGGTTTGTAGACTGAACCATGCTCTACGTGTTCAACTTGAATAAAACTCTCAAAGTGTTAAATGTCTACTTTCTATCAATCAAACATTTCTCTACCAGTTTCCACGTGGAATTTAGTTCATAAAAAGATAACATTTAACGAAAATGTCATAGATGCAGACGAGAATCCATCCACTGGAAATAAGTAACATGACAAACTTGAAGTTATTTCAATGCTGAAAATGTGCTTGGGACATACTTTAGGTATACACGAAACGAATACAGATATGGTAACATTATTTAAGTTCATGATTAAAAATTGGAGATGAAAAAAACAAGTTCTACATATTCAAATAAAGTATCACAATAAATCTATTCTTTTCAAAATCTAAATGTGTTAAAACAAACAGTAATGTCCATAATAAACAAACAGTAGTATCCATAATTCTGATTTTTATTCCTTATTAACAGATTTATTCATAAAGACATTTGTACAATATACGGTAGATTAAAGTATTAATTATTAATAAAAACATCTAATGTCACCAGGAAATCTATATTACCATAAAAATAAGACTTTCCATCAACGGGACAATAAATATTATCATAAATAAGTAATATTATTACAATAAATAAGTTGCCATAGCCTTCGACTTCCCATAGAGATTTCAACAGTAACCACAGCACTGAGGTCATTCTACTTACTCTTGACTACCAGCTATTTATTTTCAGAAAGTGAAATGTGATCAAATTTCACCCTCCAAGGCCACAATTCAAGTAAAGCTGCCAATCATTCACATTAGTAACAATACAACTTGCACCAACGTCCCAGGTCTGGCCTTTCTCAATACCGTTATATAGATTGGATTTTCTTTTTAACATCGCAATTCAAAATCTTTATAGAATTCAAAAGATATATTTATATAAAAGAATGTACAAATAGCATTCGCAAACATGATAGAATCAATTCCCGTATTAAAAGGAGTGGCAACAATGTTTGTGGAAGCAATTTTCCCCATGGTAACCTGCCAACAACACAAGTAAACTGAAAAACCACAAACCGAAATCGACAAAACCAGTGTAACAACTTGTTATATGTTTGAACTTCTCCGTAATTTAAACACCGATATCAGAGTGACATGAGAACAAGTATAAATTGTAAAATTGTAAAGTATACTAGCTGGTTGATACTTGTGTCATAGTGTAAAGTGTTTTGTACATATTGACAAGCCAACAGGCAGCAGGAATGGGCGTTATAGTAATGAACAATGTACACTCAATGTATACGGGTCAAATGGCTAACATGTTTTCACTTCTTATCTTGTCAAGTTGAATATTTACAAGACTGGAGTCTATGGCGATACTCTACTGATGGCTGATGGAACTAAATGTTTGACAAATGGTGTTGCTATGTAAGTTAATTAGAAACAAACATTGGAAATGGCAGTAGGGCAATGACACATATTAGACATGTATTAGAAATAAACTGGAACTCGAAATTAGACAATTACATAGAGTACACTATGTAGGGATTGTGAGGGTGACAAATTAATAACAAATTTAAATTGTCAAAAGTTGACACCATAAAGTTTACAGTTTAGCAATTTACATACAAAATTTATTGCTTAAAATAAGCCTTTAAGGATGCTAAGTGATATATATCACAAATGTATAAATGCTCGATATCAGTGCCATTTATTTAAGACAATGTTTTGAGATAATGTTTTAATTAGCAATGGTAATATCATTATTATATAAACTACATCACCAGAAAAGTTGTAAATGATATACACAGTATTTTCATCTTTTATTTCTCCTTTCTCCCCGTCATATGCTGAAGCATAATCTCAATGAAATGTAGTTCTTAGCAACATAAATACAAATAGGTTGTTTTTGGAAAAATGCACGTAAATTAAACAATAATTTCCGGTTTATTTCTTCTCTTTCTAAATTTATCCAGTATTTTTTATTCTCAATGCTAAATATTAAAACTAAATCATACGCTTGCACTAGACAATTAAAAATTCAGAACAGTGTTGTTCTTACCCTCGCACAACCAGTATCTCATCTAAGCGTTCCCGAACGAAACTGCTGTTGTACGACGACACAGACGTTACGCGTGATGACGATGACGACTGCGGCACCCCCTTCCCGAAGGTGATGAGAGGGGGCAGTTGGGCGCCGTGTAGCCGTCCCCTGCCGGTGTGTGCCAGTGTACAGTACTTGGGATGTAGGTGTGGCAGCTGTCTCAGCAGAAGCTGGGCTAGGTACGACGACGTTGGGTGGTTGGGCGTGTCCGGGTCAACGCCGGTCACTTGGAGAGTCATCCGTGGACGGCCGAAATCTCACGTCTGTATACTCATCCGACCCGCTGACCAGTGATGTTAATGTTTTCACCGTCGGATTAAATCAAAGCCGTGGTCCTGTATGGCATTTCCAGTTGCCTTCAGCAGGAAAAAGGTTAAACAAGTACCAGAGTAACTCCTTCATTCGTCGGGATGATTATGATGATTTCAGAATTGAAATATATATAGCAGACAGGTTTGCATGTCAATAATATGGTACAGCCGCTCGTAAGATCACGTCTTCCTGAGCATTTTGAATGCTTTCAATTCCAATAAATCTGTGAATTAAAAACAGCATTGCAGCCGAGCAATCTGCATAGATTTGGTTGGGAATTGTTCTGTTAGTGTCAAACCAGACACGAGTAGGTGGAAGAACAGAACCGACAAACGTATGCTGTCTATTTTGATCACATGCTTCTGATGACAGTTTAACTCCACTCAATAATTCATAAACTTGAGAATCCCGTTCAGAAAAGAAATCCATGAAGCACACGTTTAGCCAGCAATTACATGGTCGAGATGAAGCACAAAATATCCTTTGAAATGACGGACTCCTCGTCGACTGACTGACCACTGTTTGGTCTGGACCCTCCCAGGCAATCTCCACAGCTACACTCTCTCTCTCTCTCAACTGTTGACCAAGTCAGGGTGCACTAAAATCACCTTTATTGTCCACCAGCAGCTCAAATTACCTGGGTCTCACTCTTAGTAAATGATATCAAGCACATAAATCCAGTAAATTTGACAAATGGCCACCAGATCTTATCGTAGTCCACCACAAAGTACTCTGTGGATAATTGAATCAATCTCGTTCTTCGTGTTCTTTGGCATTGAGAAAATTAGTACCAATGGACAGAAAAATAAATTCGAATAAAAAATGATTTAAAAAAAAAAAAAAATGAAAATCTTTGGATTTAATTTTTGGATATTTAATCTTTGGATATGATTTTAACTCCCAAGAAGGTAGAATTTCGTAGTGACACAGTGCTACAAATGAGCGGGCGCCGACACAGTGTTGATCCGATGCCAGTGCTGTGAAGACGCCAGGCCTCTGATGAAGACGCTCTTTCAGACTAAGTCTGCACTCGTCATCGTCATCGTGGCTGCATCCCCCGAACCTGTCACGCGTCCACGACACTCAGACACATCACTGTCTCTGCAACCCATATCCTCTGGTAAATCCACCCTCTGCATCTTCGTGCTTCTATTTCATCCGGCAGAACACATCGGACAGTCTCCTACACCCAGGCATATACAGAGACTTTTCATTTCTACAGCCTACGGCCAGCTGAAGGTATGTCCTGCGCTATGTTTAGCCCGGGTCGTCTTATTATGGCCGGGTAGGGGTGACAGGTGGTAGTGATGGCCGGAGATAAATCGCTTCATTATCATCAGTATGATTGACAACTGTCATATGGGACACATTAGCCGGTAATGTTGAAAAATCGTCAATATCAGATTGAGATTCCTGGTTGTGGAATAGGACCGTTGTCAATACTGTGTACATTTTGTATATAGCAATACGGTAGCTTGTTAGTGTTCATCTGATGATTACATGTTTGTGGCAGAAACATACAAAGATATTAATTAGTCAGATAGCATAACACCATAAACAGCATTTGTGCTGATCATCAGTTTAATGTTACTGTATAAATGTCATTGTGAACGATTCTTAAAATGGAATAGCCAAAGTAGCATAAATATAGTACACATTCTCTAGCTTCATCAGGAATAGGGATAAGAAAATTCAAGTAAATTTACTTGGGCATTTCTATGTACATGTACTGATAAATGAGATGTAAATGAAATGATTGCTTCATGCACTTGATGTTTATCAATCAAGTTTTCTTTAAGCAATATTTCTTCAACTTGATATACATGTACTCATGCTTCAGGAGCTTAACATGATTTGTATGGACTGTTGTCCAAAGTTAATAACAGTTGAAAAATGTGCGAAATGCTTTACACTTCAACAATCCTGATAATTATTGCCGAACACAAATCTAATCAACTATGAATCCTATCAAGATTTACACATTAATCTGTGAAAATCCGAGACCTGATCACCACATTCCTATTATTTATCTCACACTATGTCAGTGTCCTGATTTGATTTTGGAGGGTGAAATAACTTCTGGTCCAGCATATATCTATAACACTCCACACAATAGATATTCCCCTGCTCTATGGGTATATAATGTACATTGCCGATATTTGTTTACAATAATCTATAGACGGACAGACACTCGCTGTCCTGTATGGGGGATTAATAGCATGCTCAGAGGACATGAAAGAAAGGGTCTTTGTGTTATTGCTATTGTACGATTGTGTGTCCAGATGTCGTAGTTTAATTTCTGGGCAATGGCATTTTGCTCGATTGCTTTCCATCACGGTAAGTACAGTAGAAAGACGGGCTCGTTATTAAGTTCCGAGTGTATCTCTGGCAATACCATCCACGGGAACAGTGGAAACCGTCGCGCATGAGTAACTGCTGGGTCAGAGTAATTAGATCTTCCGACTACTGCCACGCGAGTTGTGGCAAGCAGAAAACTGTTTACCACGGCTTGTCTAGGTGATAACACGCCCCTTCCATGACACCTTCCCCTAATGTCATGTCAGAATGGTAAACACCCAGCCCTCCCTCCACCCAGCCCCACCCTTCCCTCCACCCAGCCCCACCCCTCCCTCATGTGTTTGTGGCTCAGTGTGACAACGGCAATAGCTACAAGTCTCACTGGTTAAATATTTGTCATCAAATACAGAGAAGATTCGAGAGCTGGTACATATGACATGATAAAAGCTGTTGCTGTGGTTACAATCACAACAACCAGGGCTGGATGGCGGATACAATGAATGGAATGGAAGTAAAACACCGCCCTAGGGCATAGGATGGCAAACTGTCTGCTGATAACACACTGTACAAAGGTTGTCCACAGAGACTGGATTAATTTTCCAAAACATTGAAACAAAACAGGATGAAACCGCGGGATTACAAGATTTAGCTTTTTTTCAAGTACAGGTAGATGGCAGCATTTTAAACCAATTTTAATGTTGGCTTAAATACACAAATCCACTGTGAAATCAACTATTTCAACACACTGCATATAATATACATAAAAGTGATTGTGATAATGTACAAGAATGAAAACCACAAAATATGACAAACAACGCACTATACAATCACACTGTTATAACAAAACATGTCTTATAGGCGCCTTCCCGAAATAGCGACCTTCTATGATATTTATAAAAGCCGCTTTTCCCCAGGGATAGTGACCGGCAGTCTTTCTTTGTTTCCATCTTGTGCGATAAGACGGTAGTTAAACGTATGATTTTGTAATTTAACACTAATTAGAGTATAATTGAGCTATTCTGTTATCGTATTACCTGGTTGAATCATTACATTCTATTAAATTCAATTGTTACATTATACACATAACATCAGCTTTATCAGTATCAGCCACGGCTCATGGGTCTTACAGTAACATGCAGTTGTTCTGGGTTTTCCTCCCCACAATAAACAGACGGTCGCCACTACGTTTGCACTGAGTTTTATCTCACCTGTCATCATGATCAATCAGGGGAATCGCAAACAGACTCATCTCAAAGAGAACTGTGAAGCATAAACATCATCAATATTCAATACACAAGACCATGTACATGGAGTACCATTGAAAACTTAACGATTCAGCATAAATATATCTATAGTATAAAAGGCCTGACTTCATCAATAAGCATACAAATGGAGATTGTCATTGGTGCAGTGACAAAGTATGAAGGACATTCTAGATGTTATACCTTCTTTATCACACAAACTAATAGAATTACTAATTAGAAATATGGATTTATTATTATACTACCGGTGAGATATCATCAATGTCATACCTGTTCTGAGTTACCCAACTAGTGTAATGTCACTTCTACTTTTGCTATATTTAGCTGGTGTGTCGTCTGAGAATCTTTGTCTGAACAAATGATGTTGAATGTACCAGATGTAAAAATCGCATGTCGTCAAGATATTCATTTTCTTACATGTTTGTTGTATTCGTCGTTGATATATCTGGATACATCTGATAACACAGTGCATACAGTGTTAGAACAACACAGGTTTATTTGTTAGCCATCAACTGTATATTGCCAAACAAACGCGTGTGCAAAGACAGTGTATCAGAGTTATCTCCCTTTGGTCATGCTTCCACTACAATGTTCAAGTTTTATAAGACTTGATGAACACTATCACAATTTATTGTTATTAAAATAAGTTTTAATTCACCATTCTGTGATGATTTTAAAGTCATATTACTCTTTAATCCAAGGGAATATGTATGTGAATACTCAATGAAACGTGAGTCAAGCGTTCTAGCCTTATTACTCATGTATTCATGTATTCTAAACTGATGGAAAACAAACTGCTGTTCATTTGCATGTCAGTGTTGGTAATGTAATAAATAAAATACTAAATGAGCTTCCATGTGATACCATTTTTATGAAACTCGTGAATGGTTTTGGTATTTCGTTCGTCAGATACCAAAACCATTCACGAGTTTCATAAAAATGGTATCACACGGCAGCTCGCTTAGTTTTCTCTATTTAATTTATAAACATGACCTTCCATATAACTATATACTGTGCTTTAAACTGCATTGATAGAAACATTTCAGTCAATATTCAATACTGGTATTGAGATGTACATTTTTTTAAATACAAAAATAAATAATGTTTCCATGAATAACTAAATGCTAATATTCAACATTATCAATTTACAAGTCAATTAATCGGTAATAAATGAACTCATATAACCTTAAGAAATTAGAGAGAATGAATGGGTTGTCTGTGCCTCATTACATTATGTCTCATGGCTCCCCCCCCAAAAAAATAAAAATAAAAATAAAAAAATATATAAAATATAAAATATAAAAAATTAAATAAATTAAACAAATTAAACATAAATAAAAAAATTTAAATAAACATTACAAAAATATATAGGAACACTGTTAAAAGTTTTTGAAAAGGACTAGGTTTTCATAAACACATAAACATGAAAAACTCTGAACTGGGAGTCACATTTAAACAGACATACGATCCAAGCATCGAACAGTACTAAAGTTCCTGCTACTCCTCTATGACATCAATTATCTACAGAAAGTACAACTGGTTGGGAGGAATCTAAGTGGTGGAGTGCATGAAAAAAAACAATGATTGTCATCCATTGATTGCCTCTGGTAGCTTCCACATCAATCAACGACAAAAACGACCCAATTCGAGATTTGTGTTGCTATGGTTATGCGTACAAACACACCCAAACAAACAGAATCAATCTTCAGGTCCTTCAAGGCATTGTTCCAGACTTGTACAGTTTGACCAAGATGTGAGAATTTAACCAGGTAAATCAATTCTCTATTGATTTTAATTTGACAACAGGTATATTCTTCATGGATTTAAATTTGACTAAATGTAAAAAATAAACTTTCCATGGATATAAATTAGTTTAAAGTTTCTATAATAAATGCAGTTTCTTCATGTTTTCGTGTACCTTCATATACAATCTCCTTGTACAAAATGGTGCCAATATCATATTGCTAATGGTAGTTTCACAGAAACAATAGTGTCAATGTCAAGACTAAAATGTCATGACATGTTGCCAATGAACCTTCAAAATCATGAGTTAAATCTGGATCCAGGCCACTCACAACTTTGAAGAAGTTGTTAAAGAGGTTGCTAAAGAGGTTGCCAGGGTCTGAGTGGTTCTAAGGTTGACTGGCCCACTGAAGGTAAGTGGCAAGAAATAATAATGACCCTTGACCCTTACATCATTGGACAAAACTATAAATACAGTGACACTTGACCCTTACAACATTGAATAAAACTGTGTGGAATGTGTCTCAATGACAATCAATTACATTAAATGAAAATGTCCTTGTTTATGCATACTTCAAAACATGAAACAGTTGCTACAAATCATGCTTTAAAGTATTTCAACAACAAATTAAAATAATACAATTTATTTCTTCAATCAAGAATAAATGTGTCAAATTTTTTTTTTATTGAATGCCCACATGTGCTTATGTCAGTTGAAGTTTTCTTACACATTTGCAAAATAATTAACTCCTTAAAAACACAATCATGTAAAACAATTTAAAACACAATCATGTAAAATAATTAACCCTATAAAACATGTAAAATAATGATCTCTTGAAAAATTAACCAATATCCTTGTTCCGATTCAGATCGATAATTCAGTTATATGATCAGTCAAACTGACCCACCATACTCCAAGTGTCAACATCACAACCCAATACCAAACAGAACTATACCACTGTCTTAAACCCACTTCAAATATTGTGGCATGGCCTCCTGGTAGAAATAATTGGACAAGTAATCCCACGAAAGCATCAAAAGATTGAAAGGATCTATCAGGATCAACTAAGGTTATTGAGGAGAAAAATAAACACACTTCAAATCTTTAAAGTACATATCGATTTCATAACTTGTTTTTACAATTTCAAAACGATATTCATTGTTTAGCATTCAATTATACTGAGTCAAAACAGGTATATATCACCTTCGATAATCCCTATGTTGTTCCTTTGTTTAAATACAAAACTCCTAAATAGCCCAGGGCTAAGACAAGGTCAATACAATATACAACAGATACATCAGCTGTCAAACTATATTACATTATGTCTGTGTTAAGTCTTTTGAGACAAACAGGAATAAATACTGCATGTATTGCCAAGTTGTTTTCTTTCAGATAACATAATGCTGAAATGAATGTCACGTATATCTGGTAAGATTATTCATAGTAGATACTGGTTAACATATTTTTCTCGACACATTTACAAATGTGAAAAGAAAAAAAAATGGAGAAAGTTAAATCTTGTAGTAATTTGATATATATTGTTATTGAAAGATCACTGCAGTAGTAGACTGATAGATACCATTACTTTACATTAAACATGTCTAATAGAGCTTTATTTAAATAACAGCAAGTGAAATTAAAGATGAAACAGAGCCAGAGAAATGTATTTAAAAGCATATGGACGGACAGACAGACAGACAAGACAGACAAGACAGACAGACCAACTGACAGACAAGACAGACAGACCAACAGACAGACACAGACACACATACTTGGACAAACACACATGGTACTACATATGCTGGCCGAGTGGCTTCCATAGTACTACGGTACATAGTACTATGTAGAGATAAGTAGTGCAGCGTGAACGCACCCCTGGTTTGTCTTCTCTATAGTCCTCACTATTAAATTCAAGATCACATGAGTTGTCTCCCTTAATACAATCCCAGTTCTCTTCTGGCTCATCAGTTGATGAAATTCTAATATTTCCCCACTAGTAGTTAAATACCGACTACAAAGAGCATTTTTCGCTTCATAGCAACAAGCCATCACATATTCATAGCAACAAGCCATCACATATTCATAGCAACAAGCCATCACATATTCATAGCAACTTATCAGTAAATGTTTGCCAGAACGTCTTCTTGCACTGTTTTTGTTGTGTTTTTTTTATTGGGGTTTTAAGTCGCTTTCAAGATTCTTTCACTTATATCACGACTTGTCAGTTTAGGGCAGGAGG
>JAUTBT010084096.1:0-12580 GCA_032361225.1 Lepetodrilus schrolli | reverse complement strand
TCCTTCAAGTGGTTTATTTCAGTGGTCCTTCAAGTGGTTTATTTCAGTGGTCCTTCAAGTGGTTTATTTCAGTGGTCCTTCAAGTGGTTTATTTCAGTGGTCATTCAAGTGGTTTATTTTTTAGTGGTCATCTATCTTTTTTCCGCGGCCATTCAATGCTGTATTCCAGTGGCCATTCTAGTTTGTTGTTTTAGAGATCAGTCCAAGACATTTTTTTGTGTGGCCATTTTAGGTGGGTTTTTTTTCAGTGACCATCTATGTTATTTTTCAGTGGCCATTCAATAAAAAAAAATTAAGTGGCCATTCAAGTTTTTTTTTCAGTGGTCCATTCAAGGTATTTTTTCAATGGCCAGTCATGCTTTTTCAGTGGCCATTCAAATTATTTTCCAATGGCTTGTCAAACCCCATCTCACTACTATCTCCACATTAGACAGGAGATCTCAAGTCTTGGTCTTTAATCGAAGCAGCTTAAGAGCTCTGTCAACCACGTTGCAAACTTAAATTCGCTGAAAACACAGCCTGCTTCAATGTGGGCAACATTTGGGTGAATGTTTTTTAATGTTTCTTAATGCAAACTGGTCTCATGGTAAATTATGTAATCCAGAAGTGTTCATTATTCTGACTAACTCATGATGAAAATACAAATTTAACACATCTCAGTCTTCACTGTTGGTTTCATACATGCAGTGTGAAGGATGTCAGAAGCACACATCACGTCAGTGAATTATACTGAAGATGGACATTCATTAAAAACATTTTTTTGTAAATAGGACGGAATTTGCTTACAAAATTTTAATGCAAATTGGGGCCTGTGGTAAGTTATGCAAGCCAGAATTGGTCATTATTGTGACCAAAAACTTGATGAAAATACAAATTTAATGACATCAGTCTGTGGTGTCAGATTCATGTCAGTGGTAATGATGTCAGATTCATGTCAGTGGTAATGATGTCAGATTCATGTCAGTGGTAATGATGTCAGAAGCAGGCTTCACAGATCCATGACCACCACCTCCACAACTTACACTGGTCCTGCCAGGCTTTGACTGATACACCACGAGTGAAATTCCTGTCTACTAAATCAATGAACATTGTAGATGTATGTATCTAGCAGGATATGCTATTTTAACATTGGGGTTTAGAGCCGATTTGAGGATTCTTTGACTTATATCACAGCTTGTCAATTTAGGACAGGAGGCAATCCACATCAGTGGGATATGTCACGATAAGTATAATTAGAACAACCATTATTGGCAGGTTTTTCTCTCTTTTTTCATTATTATATATGTATATATTTTTGAAATTGGGGGTTGGAAGGTGTGAGAAGGTGAAATGAGTGCATATTGATCCACTACAATGACCAGGGTATTAATATAGTGCATTGAGCAAGCTTTCAAGCATGGATTTGGTGCAATATAAATATGCACATTATTATTTTACCTATGTGTATCTATGTGTATCTATGTGTATCTATGTGTATCTATATGTATCTATGTGTATCTATGTGTATCTATATGTATCTATGTGTATCTATGTGTATCTATGTGATATACTTGTATCAAATATATACCAGCAAGGTGACTTAGATCTGAGGACAAGTATCTCTTGACTGTGCATCATATCTATGGAACAACATGCCTGTCCTTGCTATTCCTCTTCAAAACTCTGCTTAAAACATACCCGTTGACGCTTCACAAGGATTAATTCTTTACCAACTTTACCAACCAGCTGGTGTATGTAAACACTCACACTACTTAAATCTACTTATAATAATAATAACAAGTATATTATATCTAGTGAGATCAAAATGTGCACACATACTCACTCAACAAAATAAAGAAAGGACTGGCAAATATTTTCTTGGGAAGCTTTCTACCAAATTCCAGATCATTTATATCACAACATTTCAATTTAGGGCAGGAAGAAACCCACAACATCCATAGCACTGTATGTTGTAGTAAACCTGCAAACACTGACTGGTACTGACAGACCAAGGACAGCACATCCTATCAATAGCGTATCAGAAAATTAACTTTTGTGAACATTGATGCTGGGCTCCTGGAACGGATTTAGAGTTTCAAAGTGGACTGGTCTATACAGATATTTCACTTCTAACAATGCTATACCATTTAGAGTTTCAAATGGAACTTCATACAGACTGCCAGTCATCTAAACTTGAGTTACGAAACAACCATATGTCCAAAGTTGCGGTATTGAATTGTGTTTCGTCTTAGCATGGCATCATTTGGACGAGCTAGCTCTCTAACTGGGAGCCAGAGTGATCAGATATCTACCAATCTTCCTACGCGAGGTATTGATCAGTAAGGACATTGTAAGTCTAAAACAACCATCATGACATATCTTAATTCATTAACTGGTTAATGGCGTTTCCAGTTCAATTCAGCTGTCAGGTTAAGGGACAGAGGCGGTAATTAATGTAAAACAAATTAACCTAATTAAATGTATGGAAAGTGACAACTATTAATTATTTCCTGAACTGGTTACTGTACAGCACAGTGGAAGTGCGTCAGACTATAAATATGAAGATTCTAGTTTGAAACCCAACAGGGAGTATGATTTGTTCTGTACAGAAGGGATCAGCTTTTATTTATTTATTTATTTACTGCTTTACGTCGCTGTGGGAATATTTAAAATGCAGAGAATATTTGGATGCAGGGACACATTCTACAGAATAATCGTAGTGCGACAAGTCATTACTACAATCCATTAACATGGAACTGCAAGTCTCGCTGAAGCTACGATCGCTCTGTGGAACAGGCTTTTTCTCATAATTGATTAATAATAATAATAATAATGTGAACATTTATATTGCGCCAAATCCACGCTCGAAAGCATGCTCATAGTGCTACATTAATACTCTGGTCAGTGGATCTGCGTGCCCTCAATTCCTTTTCAATTCCCTAGGGAGTATGCAAACCAAGCTGCTGTTCAAGACACTACAAGGTTATCATTCACATGTCCATCTCATCCTTCCAGGTACCCATTCTCTGCTTGGTGAACAGAGGCATTTTCGAACTAAGCCACTTGCCTAAGGTGACAGCACAAGTTTTTCAGCCTGTGATTCAGTGTGGGGCAGGAACAATTCCTAGATACTCTCAGGTTCTCAGTCGCCCATCCATGAACCAGCCGAGCTTGAAAGTGCTTCAGTCATAAAATGCACTGCCTTGTGGGTCTGATCGTAACACAGCTGTTCTATCTCCACCCCCGAAACCCCCACTATAAATAAATATCACAGTATAAGGTGGACATTAAAACACCTGAAAAACAATATGATACAATTTCATGACAATACGGGATGTTCCATATCAAAAATACGCTCAAAGATGCTAGATATAAATGTCTGTTCCCAACATATTTACAACCTGTATACCAACTTCAGAATTCTGGCAGTTTATTATTTTTATCAAAGGGGATAAAAAAGATAAAATAAATATTCCAGATCTAGAACTAGATATACTCAAATAAAATTTAAAAAATAACAAAACATTTATTATTTTTAATAACCAAATTGACAATAACATTGTAATGCTCCAAATAGATGTCCTTGCTGGGATAGGTTTCAGCAAAATACTTTGTCATTCAGACATTAAGTACACTATCGATATCATACTCGGCCATGACAATATTTCGTTGGTATGGTTGTCAATACACTGAAAGCTGAAAATAGGGATTAAATTAACCTACTTATTCAAACTTCTCAAGGCCAGAATTGCGCGTGATGTACACATACGATGTATGAAGAGATTACCTAACAAAACAGTGTCATTGTATTACCTCAACGTCATGACAACAACTTATAATACGGGGAAGTAATTACGATGAAACATAGAGATACGTATTAAAATACAGATACAAACTTAAATTGAACTTCTTAGCTTTCTCCCTACTGGACAAAATCCTAATCACGAATAGATATGTACACCATCTCCAGGGTCAAGGTTACAATGTAACATGAGTAATATTCCGTGATCAGATAACGAAAAACGGATTCATCAATCGAGGTTTTGCCGAGCGACAAACAAAATAATTGAACATGATGGATAGAATGTTTGTTTCGTCCGTCTCACAGATAATAATAATAATACTGTATCAATAACAATGTCCATTTGTAATGTGCCAAATTCCATTCACTCAGTGATTGCTCATAGCACTACCCAAAAAATGTTATTGATAGTATTTTGTGCATAGATAGGTTTTGAGGCCGGATTTGAATGTAGATAGTGATGGAGATAGTCTTAGCTGAAGAGGTAGCCGATTCCACAGAGGCAGCAGTGAATTTAAAAGATCTTTGTCCAAAAGACTTCAGCTTTGGTACAGGGGTAACAAGCTGTAGCTTGTCGTTTGAGCGCAGGTTCCTGGCTGAAAAATACTTGTATGTCAGCTCTGTAGACTGGAGCTGTTCGATTGTAATTGTAGCAGTGAAGATGTTAAACTATTCTAGCCTCAGGCAGCCAATGTAGAGACTTCAATATTGGTGTGATGTGGACCCAATAATAATTAATTAACCTATTAAAAAATATAACATCAAAGAAAAGAGAAAAGTCGAGGTCTACAAGAAAATAATACTTGATCAAATTTCATAAATATGTTTTGGCAGCTCTTGGATAAGTGGATTTGGCAAATTTATGATGTGAAAAACTCAAATTTGCTACAGGATACCTTCCATCTTATCCTACCAGGTACCCATTCACAACTGTGTAAACTGAAATAGTGCAACTCTAAGCATGAACTTTGCTCATGAGTGCTACATCATTGAGTTAGACTTGAACCCAGGACCTCCAGTTTATGAGGGAGACTCACTACCTCAACACCACACACCACACGCCGAATATTTATTTCAAAACTCCACAAACAGTACTTCCAATGGCATCATGATTTCAATATCAATCACAAATTAAATATTTATGTTCCAATGATTATCCATGGTGAGATCTTCCCATCGCCGGACGTTTTATTGGTAAACAATTCCACAGAACAGTGTCAACTCTGGCTGGAGGTTCTCCTGGATGTGTGCTGCCCCAAGGACTGCAGGAAATCCTGCTGATTTCCAGATATCAAGGTTCTTCCTATTTGGCAGACAGGAGTGAGAGTATTAATGAACGGTGCCCTGGAGCTAGTTTATGGAGGATATTTGTGGACATACAATGTATGTAAGCAACAACTCTCTGTTATAATGGGCATACTGGAAGCCACTGCATTATCAATTATTTTAAGTCTCTGCTGCTTTGGCTTTTCACTATGTTAAAAGGGTTCCGTTTTATAAAAACAATTTTGTAAATTTTTCAGCTGTCCTAGACTTTGAGAGATGTTCTCAAGGTAATATACTTTCTTTTCTCGTTTTTTTAAATAGCGATACCATTTAAGTGGAAAACAGCAGGATAGAATTGGTCAGAGAAATGTGATAATTGAACTTTTTTAAAAATAAATAAATAAAATGCCAAGAACTCTGAAGAAAAATAAAGACAAAATCTTTCTAACTATATAATACCAGTAGGGCGGTTCTTGTGATTATTCCAGAAGGAAAAGGGTTAATTATCTAGCATGTCTTCACACTAGTTCTGATGTGACAATGACAGATGTGGGCAATATGGAATTTACTGGCATGTCGTAATTTTGCATGCATATGTTCTGACTTCTATTTCACCAAGGAATAACAATTAACATTTGGTCATGTAGTTATTGTTATTGAATGACAGGATCACACATACCGTATACCAGGATATTTTCGAGTTTGGCAAATTTCGAGGTTAAAGGACTAAAGAGGTTTTGAGGATTACTATTTACGAGGATGCCTGTCTAGCATTTAAATAAAATATTTGGTAGATATATAGAGAATCTCACCCAAGTTTCTTGGAATATCAAATATATCAACACGAGTCGTGAAAGTTATTAAATCCGAGGCTTTGCTTTCATCGACGAGTGTTCATATATTTGATATTCCAAGACACGAGGGTGAGAATCTATTTATCATTTTAAAGTCATTAAAGAAGATTTTACTGTGAAGTCAAATCTTTAGGCTGCCGTGCATTTGCAATGCTACGACATCACAATTGTAGCGATGACATCACAATGATTGAACAATCAAATACTTGGGTCAAGCAATATCTACAGCATGACATCACAATGATAGAACAATCAAATAAACAATCAAATAAACCAAGAATTAGGTCAAACAATATCTATTGCTGTAGATATCGCTTGCTATTTGAAAGCGATATCTACTGCGAAAAGACAGTATTTGGTGATAAATTAAATATATTTGAAGACAATACACAGAGAGAGAGAGAGAGAGAGAGAGAGAGAGAGAGAGAGATTGTTCTATAAGCTGTTACGCGTGTATCTATACTGCAATACACACCTCCAGATGCATTTTTAAGCCTTACCGTTCGAACTGTTAGAATTATTTCTTAGCTGTTCACGAGGAGCAATGCTATATATCGTGTCTTCCCACACATCATTCACATGACGGTCCCACTGTCTGCCCGTCTGTACCGATGTCCTTTCTTCTAACCCTTCGCTGACCAAACGAGATAAATGCTGTATGTACAACGACGCCTGTCTTAGTATGGACGTCTTTGACGTCCTTCCATCCTGCTCAGAAGGCAAGACGTCTTTCAGTACACGGAAAGCCTTGTTGACTTCATCCACCCTTCTTCGTTCTCTGAGGTTTCTCTTGACAACAAACTCCACTGGACGAAGAGAATGTGGGACGTGCTTTCTGACATATTGACAGTTCTTTGAAGAATGCGATGATCGTGCGTGTACGTCTGCGCGTTGATTTATAGAGTTTTCGGAACCTGCGTCTGATGGGATGGGACAGAACACTACCGGAGGCATGACGAACCTTTTGGCTTGGCGGGACAGTAATGACGGAACTCCAAGTTAGCTGTTTGGTTATATGCATTGATGCAATCAAACATGCTCCAGATACGAAAACAATTTTCACGTGTCATTTTCAAGAAAGTGTTAAAAGAACCGCAATTTCGTATGGTTCTATACAAAAATGATGCTCTACCCCGCTGTGTTCGACATTTCCCCACCAGCAGTGGCGTCGCGTGAGTGCCACGTGCCCAGCAGACAAGAAACGGTGTCTCTTTCAAGCGTAGCCCTGCAACACCATTTAACTATGATAACACGGACTAAATTGATCATTTAATACGGTGAGTAATTGATGGAGGAGTTAATTTTACCAATTGCGACAATCGGATTCACGCGCCATGCATTGAGACCAATCTGGTGGAACCGGGTGGCCGGTGGGTGGCGCTGAAACTAGGGTGTCAGCCGACGGCCCGATATTGGGGAGACAAACAGTGTCAACATCCGTTAGGGGGAGGACAAGAGACACTTACCCCACGAGGAGTCTCATCAGAGGAGTGAGTGTTTAGTATATTTGGGATATCTGCTACTGTTACTTCACACCCAGGGCGAAAACCCGACAGATTTCCAACACCCGTTACTTACGTAATTGCGGGCAGGTTCCCCAGGGCGTTAGCGCGAGCCTTATCAAAACATAGGACAGTCATGGAAGTTAATTTTTATTCAATGACACCGTCACTGACAAATTGTGATGATATTTTGGTTAATCTGGTATGATACTCATTACAGGATCTTCATACAGTCCGTATTTTCTGTTGTTGTGATTATGTTGAGAATTTGAAAACAAAGATCGACATGTGCATGTGATATGCTGACATCATCCTTTCTAGATGGATGATGATTAATTTTAATATTAATCATTATAATAATGTGTACATTTTCTTTTCCATGCTCTAAAGAATGCTCAAGGCGCTGCATTATTGCCCTGTCAATGGATCAGTGTGCTCTCACGTTCCTTCTCAGTTTCTTCTACGTTGTCAGTAAGCATACTTCGAGTTATGTTCTAATGAAATTATAGTATGTCAAGTGTTCTATATATACATTCATAATTATTATGTGAGTAACAAACGAGGTGTATTTATAAGTCGAAACAGGTTATCGTTGTTGTGACATCACCAAACGTACAATTATGTGTTTTATTGGCTAGTGTGTGCCCAACATTTGAAATACGAATCCTCACGGTAACATTCCCGTAAACAAATGTATATTAAGTCCATCTAGTATAACATTGAATTACCTAGTCATGAAATAAACTTTGGCCATAATAATATATACAGGTATTTTCAACTATGCATAACACATGCATGTGCATACAATATATTTATATTCTATTATTTCCTAAAGGAAACATTTGTGTAGATAGCTAGTTTAACGAAGGCTGAATACGATGATTCAGAAAACCAGATATTTGAGGAATTCCGACCTTAAAATGATGCTGCTTTCCATACCACTTCGATCGATGAGGAATACGCATATGATAGCCACGTTGACATCCGGGCACGCAGCAGAAAGAGTAACTGTACCTGCAGTATGAATGTTTCAGTGACTCCGAAATACCACTGGGTCATACACTGAATAGCAATTCTAAGAAATGTCTTCTGAGAGGATCATGTTTCAAACGCCAAGAGACGCCGATCAACGACAACAGTGACCAAATCCCGCAGTGACCAAAGCAAGCAGTTACTAAAGCAACAGTGACCAAAGCAAGCAGTGACCCAAGCAAGCAGTGACCAAAGCAAGCAGTGACCAAAGCAAGCAGTGACCCAAGCAAGCAGTGACCCAAGCAAGCATTAACCCAAGCAATGATCAACTGCAGTGACCAAAGCAAGAAATAAGGGTAAAACCGTATTTTGGTGCAAGTACTGAGAACGATCTTCAAAAGCTTCTCGAATACCGGTGGGAATTTAGAATTGAAAACAAGATTGGGTGAATTAAACTAGGATATTACACGCGAAACACTAAATAATAGTGCTATTTTTTTTTACCAGGTTCACAGTTCACATTCTACATCTTCATACATACATAATAAGGAATTTACAACATCAGCAATATTATGGACTCACCTCAAATTCTTTATTTTTTTTTATGTTTTATGTTTTGGTCAATTACGACAGTTCAATAGGAGATCTGGTAAAATGAATTCAAGGAGAAAAGCTTTCCTGCCGAAAATTGACAAATCTAAGCGGGATCAGCTAACCAGTTATCGGCAGGGAAGAAGCAAGAATGACGTGGATGTATTTCTCTCACGGAGGAATAGAACCTTTCCAAAATCCACTAGATCGTATGCTTCCGTGGGTGGTCGGACCGTAGGAGCAGCTGCCCCGCTGACCAAACCGCACACCAGGAAGAGCGCAGTTCCCATTCCGCTGAAGTCGAAGGCCATTTACTGTGCGGGGGAACTCAGTGTTCATGTGTATGGCGACGGAAGGGGAAATCCAGTCAGGAATGGGTTCAACGTTACAATCACGGTGGTCCACAAGCAAATCAAGGCCAGGCTAAAACCTGGTATTGGGAAGAAGGTCCATCCCATGAAGCAAGTTATGCCGCCCAACCAGTTCATCGATTGGGACATCATCAATCATAGAGCAATGTTTCCACCCTTCAACACGTGTAACGACCCGGATGCTAATCGGAGATATATGCACCAGTTTGGGCTGTGAGAGGGTATCACACGTAGATGTTGAATACTGATTAAGAAAAGGATGGCATTAGGAATCAGTTATTCTGCTCGGATATCTATGTTTACGTTTACCAGACTCGTAGGTTTACAAAAGGCGCGTACTTATAAATACATGCAGCAATGCTTTTTTGTTATTTATGAGCATGTTTATGATATTATACGAAAATATTGATCGAGCTGAGTTCTATCACATGTATATTATCGGGTTTCACTGATTTGGCAATTTAGTAAACATATACCAAAACTGTTTACTCATAAAACGAAAATTATGAACATACCTTAATAAAGCCTTTCATTCACGAAGTTTTGATGGTAAATCTTGTTGTATCACATCATATCTCATACTTACCTCGTTGATATTGTTTAATAATTATATATACTATGCAATTAAGGAATGACGTCAGAATCGTCTATCTTCATGGCCTAATGAAGGCAAGTGGACGTCAACAAAGTCCACAGTGCGTGAAGCGCTTTAAGGTGGAATGTGCATACGAAAAATATGTTTTGTAGGAATAATGTTATACAAGGGTATGTACACTTTAACATTATTGTTACCAATTCAATAATTATTTATTCTCATTAATATTATGCATATGTATTAATATTATGCATAGGTATAAACGACATGAATAAATAAATAATGAGTATTAAGAATGTGGATGGTCTTTTAACCTTCTCCTTGCTGAAGGCAACCAGAGATGCCCTAAAGAGTAGTGACTGTGCCTAATCCAGCAGAGAGAGGGTTAAATGTGCTCCCCCCATTGCCAGGTATCGTAGTACCTCTAAATGACTCACTGTCGAACGTTGAGAAATGAATGTAGAGACTTGCCTTATACATGTGTATATGTATATTTAACACATAACATAGGAGTCTGGGCGTGCAATAAACCCATGTTATAAATATAAAGTGCAATAACACAATAGATGTTTATAATTGTATTCATACGCGGTATCAAAGTATTTTTGGACCTCTATTAGAGCTTAACAAATTATTTGTCGAATGTAAAACATTTATTAATATATACACATTTACTTGGAACTATATTTTGTCCGCGTGCTTTAACCCAGTTCCCAAGACATTAAAGTCTATTATAGTGTTTGTGAAGATCGATATTACAATAGTTTCTACCGTTATGTGATCAATAGACTCCCACATTCGTGTTCATATATCACTGAATTTATTAAACTCGTTGGCAAAAATGATATTATGCTCGGCAGAGCCTCGCTTAATATCAGTTTTGCCAACTCGTTTAATACATTCAGTATTATATGAACACTCATGTTAGATCCTCTATATAGTATTGTATGCATTGAACATGCTATTGGCATACAGGTACGCTGCCTATACTAAATGCCAAGAAAGCATATCTTATTGATACCATTGCACTCCTGTACAAAACGGCGTAACTCTGTGGCAGCCTCAACTCCAACCTTAGGAATGGTGTAGTCTATGGTTATGGGTGGATTTGCGGTTACCATAGAATTATTATACGCCTTTTCGTACAGGGAAGTCTTGGTTTTTCATAGTGTGACCTTCTGTTGTATACGGTTATGACTATGGTTGGAGTTGCGGTTACCTTAGAATTGCAATTCACCGTTTCGTACGGTGAAGCATTGGTTTTGCATAACGTATACGGTTATAATCAATACACTGATATGGAAATGGTTCCGTTTATTCCCGGTACCATTTCTTTTGCACGTGGGGTGTGGACTTCTGGGTGGCTTTTATGGAGACGCGGGTTTCTTCATAATTTCTATAATATAAATTATAATATCTAATGATCTAATATAGCATTGCTGTCTGTAGTCGAAAAACGGTTATATAATTTTTACATAATATTGCAATACATATTGTCTCGAATATTTGAAATTATCCGTCTCATGTACTACACTATTAATTTTTCATAGAACGTTGTTGTACAATCAAGTAGAGCACTCGTACTGTCATTGTAATTATACTGTGTTAGCCTCTTTGTTTTAGATCAATACATATTAAAAAACCCCAGCATTTTTGTCAATGTTTTACTACTACTACTACTACTACTACTACTACTACTACTACTACTACTACTACTACTACTACTACTACTACTACTACTAATAATAATAATAATACTATTACTACCACTACTACTACTACTACTACTACTACTACTACGACTACTAATACTTACTACTACTACTACTACTAATAATAATAATAATAATAATAATTAAAAAGAAGAAGTAGAAGAACATTTATAGAGCGTTGTTTTCTATGCAGTGTATTATAGGTTGATACAAGGATGACAGTTGAGACATTATTTTTAAACAATAAAAAAAAAGTTTCATCTATAAGCTCACCATTCTCCATACCAAACATGTGAAGGAAGTATCTATTCTATTTGACGTTTCCATACACATCAGTTTGTGACGAAATGTTGACATTTTAATAAGATCTGTTATACCTGCACAACGTTTATAGACAGTGCAGGGGTGAAGATTCTAGAAGCAAGCTCCAGGCAACATCGATTACATCAAGGACTGCATGTTTAGGGTCTAATTGTCGCTGTCAGGAACCATTGGCGGCGATCATGACATACCAGTCTGGAAACAAGTCATCGACCAGTCGTGATGTCTGTGATTTTACAACACAGCTAGCATGCTGGGTTGGGTAGAAGCAGCTTGGTTGTATATGCAGTAATTATATGTGCTATTATAACCCATGATACATTGTAGTGCTAATTTGCTTCTGCTATCTCTCACCCATAGTCAGCAGTTTCCTCTAAAATGTGTACTAGTAATGCACATTACAAAGTAATTAACACAAACATTCGTTAAAAGCTTTACACTACGTTTGTTTTTAAAGAAGTTCTTCAAAACATTTATATATTTCCTAAAACCAAGTCTTTATCTCCATATCTTTCTTTTGCTGGAAAGGCCTTTAAATGGGCGGGTGGTAGCGCAGTGGTAGAACAGTTGAACTTCGGAGCCAAAGGTTCCAGGTTCAAATCCCGCCCCGGGGGC
>JAUTBT010084095.1:0-12581 GCA_032361225.1 Lepetodrilus schrolli | reverse complement strand
TATATAGAGAGAGAGAGAGAGAGAGAGAGAGAGAGCGAGAGAGAGCGAGAGAGGGTAGAAGAGAGGATAGAGAGAGAGAGAGAGAGAAAGAGAGAGAAAGAGAGAAAGAGATAGAGATGTAATCCGAGATCAGATAATATTCCGGTTTTTTTCCCCGGATTAGACGACCAAGAATTACTCAAAATATAAAACTAGAATCTATATGCATGGTCATTTTGTAAGTTTAGTATACACATTTATGTAAAAGCTTATAAATCCTTCCTACATTCATATATACGATTCCTTTAAGCCGATCACATACAGCGCCACACATTCATACCCAGGCAGGGTATTTGAGCGTAACTTTCTGCCGATATCTGGTCATAACCTTTCAGCTCGATAGGTCACACGCTAACTGGTCGCTATACCACGCTGAGAAGATCAGTAGGTAATCTGGCAGTCTATAACTACGCTACACTTAACACCTAGATATACGCTCTCCACCTAGAACGTCGTATCAATTATTCAGACAATATACCTAGCGTAACTAAGGCCTGGGTCTCGATCAACGTCTGTGGTGGCATGCACAGTGTCGACATCGACCACCTGTGATATCTAAACAATAGAATCATTTGCAACCTCGGAGGTACAGGGTATACCTGTGAGTGCTAACGAGTCGATAATTCCCCGGTGGGGGTTAAAAGTTAGGGGCTGAACTTCTGTCGAAACACGCAGCAGACAGCAAAACGCATCGTCCAGCAGGTGTAGGTAAGTGTACAGAAGTGTCCAGGTTTGCGATCAAATACATTATACTAGTATCGCTGTCATTAGAGAAATTAGGTTTTCACTATTTCAGAAAATGTACAGTACATACTTCAAGGAGTTTGTCTTATAAACTGTATGCCGATATTCCCTGCCGTCAGGTGTTTGGGTACTATTTAATTAAGTGTATGCCGATACTGCTTGATGTTAAGTGTTTGGTACAATTTATAGAACTGTATGCCCATGCTGCTTGCCGTTAAGTGTTTGGGTACCATTTTATGGAACTCTCGTATCCTTTAAGAGATCATAGTGCTCTTGTATCGATCTCATAAATTTGGTGATCGCTACGAGAGCGCTATGGTCTAAGAGCATGAGAGGGTATCTGTGTCTCTGTCTACATAATCATTTTCAAGAGTTTCTCTTAGATATTCTGAAAATGTTTACACTTTAAAGACTTGTTGTGGACCGAATTGGAGTTAAAAATGCAAAGAACATGCACTTAGCATACATATAATCGCTTTTGTACTTCCAAATATCGTTTCACCTCTGTAGGATAGGTAAAATCCCATTGCAGTTTACATTTCCGGTAAAACCCGAATAGTCAGTTGGTAATGTACTGTAATATCTCAAATTTCTATAGTCTAATTCACTAAGGGGATAACTCTAATAATTGAACGCAGTCAAAATAACCGTGCACGACCACTGGCACCAATAAAGCTATATATACAATAAATATTAAAAATTAATAAAATATGAAATATTGATAACCAGTGGGATATGCGGAAAATGTAGCTGGTTACTAAATATACTCGTGTAGACCTATCAAATGTACATACTTTCATGTAAAAATACGTGATTGTAAGCCGTTAATAAACTACTTGAAAAACTAAATTGTTAAGTTGTAGTACCACCCCTGAATCTGCCGGTAATATGGGAATGTAAGTTAGTGTAGGCGTGGATCCAGACTGTAGACATCAAATGTAATCGTCAAACTGTTCACATTCTACGACAACGTTCATAAACAATCGGGGATAGTTTATATACGAAGAAATATTTCATGATTATTTTGTTTAGTAGAAGCGACACATAGATTTCATATATTATTTACGAAGCTGTAACATTGTATACAATCACCTATTGTAGTAACAATTGTACCTACATGCATGTCACAATACTATTGTCAATAGGTACACATGTTTCATAATGCCTAGTTCTTGAGCTCGTCAAAAATTCTAATCTGTATTCAAAACCATCTGTATTTCTTGTTGGTATATATACGATCCTCATGAAATAATCTATAGGTCATAGTTTATACATGAGCAGTATTAATCGACTGGTGTACAACAACGTATTGAATAATTAACGGTCACGCAATGCTTGCATTATATAGCAATCGATAGCACGGTGAACGTGGTAGGTCAACAGACGTTGTTATGCACAGCTTAGAACTTGGACTCGTACCAAAACCAATGACGCAATTGTTACAAAAACTCTGGCCTTTGATTAATGAATCGTGCTTTAGTGTCAGTATTAGCTGTCAATAGATTTTCGGCCGATTTCACGAGACACCGACTTATAGAGGTTTGACACCGTCTTCAGAGACGGTATTGCGATACTAGATATATGTTTATATTATACATTATTTTTTGGGGCAAAGACGTTGGAAGCCATTTACATTGTTTTGATTATTTATTTTACATTTTTGGGAAAATAGCCTCGCACTTCTTTGCAAAGGACGTACATGTAGTCCTATACCAGTGCATTGTAAGGGACGTAGTTAGTGTTATGTTAATGTGGATTCTTCAGTACTGTAATTCTTCTTTGTTAAATCTTTTGTTAAAGTGTCTACGAAAATATTGTGGATTCGTCTGTGTATCTGCGCATAGACGCAGTGTACTGTTTTTGTACGACCATAAATACGACATTGTGAAAAGGAAAACATCAAGTGGATATACACATTGGTCATAGATTGGTCATATATACGTACTACATGTAGGTTTTCCTGATGTATTTTGAGATAAATGTATCGTTAATCCCAAACTGCGCCTAATCCTAGACTGGTGTTCCACGTAGAACGCTTTCTTCTATGATTCCTTCTTGCTGTTGTAGAACGATGGCAGTCCGACCAGGCAGCTATGGACCCGGATCCTCCAGTTCTTCAATGATAAACCTTCCCAACATCTGTGTCAACAAAAACCTCCCTCATCCAGAGGAGTGGACTCTACCACACGAATGGAATATTGAGAAGAGAGAGATGTTTCAAGTGAGTACTAAGGAGTAGTAGAAGGATGGTTGTGATTTTTTTTTTAAAAGCGCAAACAGATAAAGTTCAGTGTTGTACTTGACCAGAAGCACGCATAATTATCTTTAGAAGACTTAGACAAGAAGGAAGCTATCCATTGCACTGATTTCGTCTGAAATTCAATTCTTTAACAGTAATTGTGCATCAGATTTTGCCATTTAACAATTCTTCGAGATTCACTTCCAAAATTTCTTACTGAAAACGTTGTGTTCTTAACTTCAGAACTGGAAAATGGATGTTCAGAACCAAATTGTGAATATTGCTACGTCATTAGTAAGTATATGTCAATACATTGTCTTGGGTTTATGACCGTCTATGGTGAAACAATGATGATACAGAATGGTCCGATGACTGATACTTGGAATATCACCATGAAAGATAACTTGCTTTCCCTTACGAAACAGAGACCAACTGACGAATGTGCATATTGGTATATTAATGTATGTGCTACAAGATGTAACAGTAAGTTGTTATTGTTGTTTTCTTTAGGATAACTCCCTACAGCATTACCCACACCCGGAGATTGGCAGTTCCTTCAACTACCAGGACCAGTGGAAGAAAGCACAACTGGAAAACATGAAGAGGGAAAAGGAACGACAAGCCGGAAACACGTTACTGTACGGACTTGCGCGATCTCATGTTGCCGAAAGGCGATGATATCTGGTTGAGTAATAAGAAACACACAAGGACAGGTATAATATATGGGGATTCCTTACCAGGGACATCGTTTCAAACAGACGTTTATTTACGTGTGCATACCTCAAATCCATATGAAGCTTGCAAGTTTTGGAAAGATTACTAGATCATCTATATCGCAATAGTTTTAGCATATTCATGCAATCTACATTGAATTTAGAAGAAGGCGATTTCATGTCCGTAAACGAGCCTGTGTTGTATTGTGCGCTCAACTGTATTAATATGTTTCTATACATAGTATGCTTCTTCATCAAAATGTTTGTTTACTTTGAGATTTTTATCAAATGTATTAGTATCTATTTCTTTAATTTTTAGCGTGACCTCTCTTGAGCGAGTGAGTTGGGTGCTTACCGTTTGGTATATTTATATTTATTTCTTTTAACATAACTTAAGTGATTTTGAAATTAACAAAATTGAATGTCCGACGCCTTTAAGGGGCGTGATGTCTTTAGACGAGGCACAAGAAAACAACTACTGTTGTAAAGGTTTTAGTTGGGGGAAAGAATACCAAAATGTTTGTAATTTGAATCAAACTATTCAACTGGGGTGCATTCAGGCTACACTACTTATTTCTACATAGCACTATGTAGTACTACGGAAGCCGTTCAGCCAGCATGTGTAGTACTATATATTACTACTTTTCACTGTTGAGCCAAACCACTATTCTGTAGAAGAGTAACGTAGTGTAGTGTAATAATTGTAGTGCCGCCTGAACGCAGCCCTAATTACACGTTATTCTAAAATGGCTAATGCACAGTTAGAACTGGAATTTATTCGATCACATATAGGAGGACGTTGCTAAAATACCAATGTTACTTGTATACGAGTAACAAGAAAAGAGGTACATGGCAATCATGGGAGTGTAAGACTAAGGCCTGTCACGCTCGACTTTCGACGAAGGACGATTTGGTCGCAAGCATCGGTGCTAACCACAATCATGCCAGTGATCCCGTTGATGATATTTGTACCGTTATTCATGTACTAATAACGTGTTTTCCGCTCATGAGAAAAAGTCTTATTTGTCTATTACAATTGCCTAATGGAATGTTGTTACAAGGGGCATTGAATCGATTAATTGTAAGCGTAACCATATCGCAACATGCAACCTGAAAATCCCGTCAGGCCGACCTTTTATTCTGTGATCAACCGAGACCAACACCTCGTGTCGGTCTGGCAGGCCTAAACCGCGGCTTTCCCCAAGTGCTAAAGTGGGAGCCAGTTGGACTACTTAAACCATAAGCAATAGTATATTAAATGAGGAGAAATAGAAAGATAAGATTGTTTGATATTCTTTATTTCCTCCAGCATACTATTCAAATAAAATACATGAGATGGATATATACAAAGTATGACGTTTAACTAATTGGACTTACAATAATTAAATAAGCATTTCCACGAAATAAGGTATAGGGCCTAACTATATATCTCATTACGGATCAGGAGGTAAATACATATGGCTATGTGTAGACAGCAATGCGTGCCTATTCACAGTGTTATTAGCTTTAGCAACCATTAAAAACATATTCTGACGTCGTTGTAGTATTTTCTAATGTGACTTCTCCAATAATCGACACCTTGGGAACAGCTCATTATACGATATGTTGGAATAACTGACGGTACTGTTACTGAAGTATGCCATGGTGTTACTAAAGTGTGCCTGGGCGTTACTGAAGTGTGCACACGTGTTTGTGCCAGGGTGTTACTAGAGTGTGCCGGGGTGTCACTGAAATGTGCCCGGGTGTTACTGAAGTATGTCCGGGTGTTTCTGAAATGTGCCTTGGTGTTTGTACCCGGGTGTTAGTGAAGTCTGGAACAGCTGGAACAGCTGATTATAAGACATGTTGGAATAACTGACGGTACTGTTACTGAAGTATGTCATGGTGTTACTAAAGTGTGCCCGGGTGTAACTGAAGAGTGCTCGGATGTTACTGAAGTGTTCCCGGGTCTTACTCAAACGTACCCGGGTGTTAGTCACGGTGTTTGTAGTCATTACTAACGAGGGGGTTAAACGTAAGGGCACATGCTAGAATACTTTGTAAACATATATCTGTCTATACGTTGCTTAAAGTAACCAACCATTGGTAATATTCAACCTTTGCGTTAGTATATATATACAGTTAAACACACTGTCCATGCCATATTTTAATAGCAGCGAGGACTTCTATCACCTCCAAAGAGTAAATAGCATTAAACCACGATTACATTTCAACGCTAGAATCAATCTTACAATTATTGTGTTTTAATACAAATACTACAACACACATTCAGTCAATACGTTGACTAATGTGTATTACTGCTAATCAAAGTATACGAACACTTCAATTAGATATGTTGTACTTAATGCCAGTGTAATAAAATAGACGAAACCTTCGTGAAACTGTGCCCCGTTCAGATCTATCGTCGACTTTGGAGTGCCCGCCAATACAGTGCCTCTGTTCGCTTTTTTGTGTTTTTTTTTTTTGTCTTTTGGGGAGCATTGGGGTGTTTTAAGTAGCTTTCGAGATTCTTTCACGTATATCACGACTTGTCAGTTTAGGGCAGGAGAAAACCCACAACATCCGTAGCGCTGAATGTTGCAGTAAACCTGCCAGCACCGGCTGGTACTGACAAGACCAAGATAACTGCATTGCCACTCTACAGACATTGCATCCTATCAATATTGTGTCAGATAGGTAACTTTCGCGAACATTGATGCCGGGCCCACGGAGCGGGATTTGACCTTGCAACCTTTGGCTCTGAAGTCCAACCTTCTACCACTGCGCTACCACCCGCCCCAAAAACATTAATATTTTCAGAGATACATTTAGGTGTTCGAACACTTAGAGGGTTTGAATGATGAAGGAACAAAGGAAACGATAACTGGGATTCGAACCACAGTCACTGTATTGTGAGTCAAACACTCTACTGACATATCCAAAAGAGTAACCCCCCTGGCCGAGACCAGTAGGTGCATCTTATATAACACTTGGCTATATGTATTATCCATTTCCCTATAAGTATACATAAGAAAGTGGCTATTCACTTTTTAAAAAAAAGGCATGCTTCCATGCAGCTCTCTACACCAGAGATCTGTATCTGAGATGACGAAATATTTTGATCATGATTTCATGCACAAGCTCAGATTTTATATGGGGAATTTGTGAACAAAACTTTGAGTTAAGCATGAAATTGTACTCAGAAAATGTTTGTGAAACATTTTTGAGTACGATTTCACCCTCCACTCAAAGTTTGTTCACAAATCCCGCATATAAAATCTGAGCTTGTGCATGAAATCACATTAAAAAAAGCTTCCTAATCTCAGGGCTAGAGTGCTCTTGTATCAGTATTGGTCACTGATTACTACGAGAGCACTATGATCACTTAGTGGATATGAGAGCTTGATGAAAGTATACTCTGATGGTAATGGCGATTGTTCAAGTGGCAGTGAACTGGGGTTTACCACATTATTTCTTCAGTAATCTTGTGAAGTGCTTATTAAAGGAAGAAAACCCCAAACAACCACATGTATATTTAGAATATAAAAATAATGTATAAACACCGACAATCATGTCAATTATTACTGTTCAACATTCTAGTATAGCAGCCTGTTGACTTCCAAGATGGGCATCTAACAGGCGGTATAGCATGTCAACATTCAAGTATAGTAGGCTGTTGACTTGGCATCTCACATACTGGTAGAATAGCATGTCAACTGTCAACATTCAAGTATAACAGTATGTCGACTTCAAAGATGGTCATAACTGTCAACCACGCCAACTGTTACTGTTCAATTATAGCAGCCTGTCGACTTCTGAGATTGGCACATCACATACAGGTAGTATAGCGTGTCAGCTGTCAACATTCAAGTATAGCAGCCTGTTGACTTCCGAGATTGACACATCACATATAGGTAGTATAGAATGTCAGCTGTCAACATTCAAGTATAGCAGCCTGTTGACTTCTGAGATTGGCACATCACATATAGGTAGTATAGCATGTCAGCTGTCAACATTCAAGTATAGCAGCCTGTTGACTTCTGAGATTGGCACATCACATATAGGTAGTATAGAATGTCAGCTGTCAACATTCAAGTATAGCAGCCTGTTAACTTCTGAGATTGGCGCTGTCAACATTCGAGTATAGCAGCCTGTTGACTTCTGAGATTGGCACATCACATACAGGTGGTATAGCATGTCAGCTGTCAACATTCAAGTATAGCAGCCTGTTGACTTCTGAGATTGGCACATCACATACAGGTGGTATAGCATGTTCTGCAGGATCTGGGTCTTCTGATGGGTCATGACAGTACTCATCTGAAACACAACATGGCTGAGAGTACACAATATAGCCTGTATATTTCTCATACTTAGTAAAGCACTTTTGAACAGGCTAATGGTTAATAGATAAATATGATTATTCAACATATGTGGCGGATTTCTACTGTGGAATAACTTTTTGATAATTAACAGTGTTGATTTTGTCAAATATTATATTCGACAATTGTGTTGTCATAAGCAGACAATGACTGACATAATTTCTTTGACGTCATAGGCGGACGAATCTTCAACAGCGGACTGGAGGGTCATTTCTCTATTTCAAGATGTGCTTCAGCAGTTTCACATGTTTTATTCCAATAAAATGATTGTTCAATAATTATAATAACCAACTTGATAGAGTGATTACGGAAAATATGTCCCTTGTGAAATTAAGCTGAAGCTCAGAACTCAACATTCATTTCACTTGGGACATATTTTCCATAATCGCTCGTATCTCGTGGGTTATTCTCTAAATATCAGGCATTGAAGTAAGTGTACTGTATTATTTAATAAGTGTTTCTAAATGCTTAAGTCCAATGGTTGATACTATGGAGAGACAAACAATATGGACAGAGACAAACATTATGGACGTACCTTTGATTGTATGGACAGAGACAAACAATATATGGACACAGACAAGTAACATATGGACAGAGACGAACAATATGGACGTACCTGTGACCGTATGGATGGAGGTGAGAGGTGGGGTGTGAAGAAGGAACATCCCATAGTAAACAAGGAATGCCAGAAGGAACACGACACAGCCATAGACTGGTAGAGTGACTGCCCAGCACCTGGAAGTCAGTTAGGCCAAAATAAAATATAGGTGCATTTCCTGTAACATTGAATTTCAAAATAAGGTAGGTAGGTAGGGAAAACATTATATTTTATGAACATATTTTATTGCAACAAAAATAGGGTAGGCAATTTATTGTAACATTTTATTTTTTAATAAGCATTGTACATATTTGAAAATGATAAAATTCAATTTTCATTGCTTAAAATAAGTCCATCTTCGAAAAGTCTCTCCTCACAAATTATAAGAATGGTTTGGTTTTATTCCTGTAGACCATGGTAGAATGGGAACTGCTTAAAATATATATACACCTCATCATAAGTTAAGCGCCACCCAATATTATTGAATGAAGATGCTGTTGTAGCTGACAAAACTATCGCAAGGTAATATACGGTTCAGGGGTGCTATTCCCTGATAGACAAGAACAAACACAATACATAGTGATGCCAGTTGTATTGATTCCACCAATACATTAAAAGATAAAAAAAATATTGTGAAAGAACACAATGTCGGTGTGTAATGAACTTGGAAACACCTTGTAGGTAATGGACATCAACAGTCTACAGTAGGTGTCAGGTAGACTCTGTATGGCACCACGAGTGTTCCTATATACGTGACAATACCGACAGGGCTCTGTGGGTCTGGACGCAGCACCAATGACAACATTTCACACGTACGCAGCCTCATCGTATTATGTAAGCTCTGTTCAGATGTAGGCGGACTCCCCCCTCATCGTCGTGATTACACGCAGCGTAGCAGGACGGAGGGTGTTCACGCTTGGCGTACCCGGGGACTGGGGAGATGGAGCAGTATGTCATGTTGATCCGGGTACTTCCATGTACACGGGTGGTAGCGCAGAGGAAGACCGTCGGACTTCGGAGCTCGAGTGTCAACATAACTCAGTGTCAACATGGTTTATCAGTTGGAGCGCACATGGGGTTTATTGCAACACTATGCGTTACAGGTGTCTTACGTTTATTCATAATGAATGAAATACCAAGGAGCAGCAAAGTAGAGTTATGTACGTAGAGAATCTCACCCAAGTGTCTTGGATTACCAAATATATCAACACGTCGTGAAAGTTTCATCCACGAGTGTTGAAATATTTGATATTCCAAGACACGAGCGTGAGATTCTATTTATCACCAAATATCATATTAAAGTCATTAAAGAAGAAAAATGCAACATCTAAAAGATTTTACTGTGAAGTCAAATCTTTAGGCTGCTGTGCATTTGTACTGTACTATTTGTACATCATAGTAATGCTACGATATCACAATTGTAGCGATGACATCACAATGGTTGAACAACCAAATACTTGGGTCAAGCGATATCTACAGCATGACAGCACAATGATAGAACAAACAATTAAACAATCAAATAAACCAAGAATTGTGTCAAACAATATCTACTGCTGTAGATATCGCTTGTTATTTGAAAGCGATATCTACTGCGAAAAGACAGTATTTGGTGATAAAATGATTTACCTGTATGATCATAAGCTTTACTTTTGGGGGGTCGTGTAGTAGGGAGCGGGGGAGGCTCTTTACATGCATATTCGGCCTTGGTGTGGAAAAACGGAACATATGGTTCGGACGGCGTGGACGATAAGTCCTGAAAACAGAATACACAATTAAAGTAATATAGTGAGTAAGTTCTCATTTTTGCGTCGCAGCGGGAATCTTTCAACTTTCCGTAAAATTCAAATATACACGTATACTAGTCTAAATCTTCGTTCGTTTTCGGTCCTTGCCAACATGAAGTTTTTAGTTTTCGTGATAACCGTAAAAGAACCCTTTTTTTTTACATATCAAGATGTATTGGAACTCAAACAGCTGTTCAATAACCGGTTGTCTCCCTTCACTATGCTGACTCTCCCTTCCATAAGGAAATCACGCTATATTTGACACGTTTTCGTAAATATCTTGAAATTGAAGTTACTAATTCCCCATTACAAGTAGATTCCAGTAGAATGGCATATAACAAATATCTGAATAATTTTTTCATGATTATTCTCTAAAAATTACAACCGTCTTTTTAACGTCAAAGTTTGCCTTTCAACCTAAAATTAACACTACAGTGATACGATCCCTGACCACCGACGGCGGCAAAATAAGAAATTCACCGACTTATACTAAACCAATCACCTAATACAACCGACAAGCACATGATTATACCTTCATCTTTCGATCAATCGCATTTATCCAGTAATTTGTCACAATTAGGGACCGTCGTTTTAACGCTAAAGATAATATTTTACAACCGGTGTCGATGCAAAAATGAGTCCCCACGCATTTCCTCCGAATTTAACAAATGCACACGAAGTACTAGTTGACAACCTGCTCATTTATACATGCACAACATTGTACACGCATATTAAATAAAATTAAATTAAGATGTTACCTGTTATTTAAACAATTTCTAAGCATACTTGATGCATACGAACTCGCTATCGAGACGTAATTTGTATATGCGTGTATTTCGCCTAACACCAACCTGTAACACCACTCACACATGGATGACATAAAGGGACAGAACTCTGTCCGAGGCCCACTGGCATAGTTTGAATAAATCTTGATATCATTATTCTGCTAAAATTCCATACAAATGCCTATAGTCATCTCATTGTTCATTGGAGGCAATCTTGTTTATGCTAATTAGCAGGCTTAAGCTACTCATCTGAAAGTGTTATCACATATGGACAATATCTACATATGATTACCGCCGGCTCCGTGGCGTAATGGTTAGAGCGTCGGCCAGGAGTGCGGAAGGTCGCGGGTTCGATCATACCAAAAGACGTAGAAAGATGGTAGTTGCTGTCCCCATGCTTGGCCGCTCAGCAAAGAAAGGGAAATATACAGCAATGGCTAGTCGGCTCAGAGTCAGCACAAAGTGTCTGAGTGGGATACCCATGTCCAACTGCGACATGTGATATTTCAAGTGTGCTAGCACTATAAAGACTGATGGAAATCCAGACTAGTACAAGTAGACAGTAATATTCATCGTTCTACGGCTCCATGCTGTGAGACACATGCGTCCCAGGGAGTGGAACAGTCTGCCGGAATCAGCCAAGCTGGAAGGCGACTGTCAAAGCAGTAAACACACACACACACATGATTACCTCTTTAAGAAATTCACTAGTAACTAGAATTTGCCACCTCAGATGGACCAATATTCACTCTGGCCCATGGACTAATATGGGTCATTTGAGCGTTCGGTGCGGACAACCATACACACACACACACACACACACGGTGACTAGGCCTCAAGTTACAACTCGAATACACGTCGAAACAGGACGGCGGATCCTCGGATTCGAACCCGAGTTGCTAGATTGTGAGTCCAATGCTCTACCGACTGACCCAAAGTGGTAACCCCGCTGGCCGAGACCAGTCGGAGCATTTTATATCACACCTAGTTGACATAGGTAATGGTAAAACGAAAGTAAGCCTACACATACAACCACATATAGTTGATATATTTAATGGTAAAACGAAAGTTTACCTGAAACTAGTTATAATTGATTTGTCTAACCAAGAGCTGTATTCAAGCAACTATGTATCCCTGACATCACCCTAGTTATAAATATGCTCATGCTTAATAGAATCCCGTTACGTAGCATTAACTCGGCAACTTTAGATGAAACAAACTTTATCACCCAATAGTATGTCTGAGCAGTAGATATCGCTTGTGAGAGATCAGTGATATCTACAGGCGATATCTACTGCTGTAGATATCGTTTGACCCAATT
>JAUTBT010084094.1:0-12583 GCA_032361225.1 Lepetodrilus schrolli | reverse complement strand
AATAGGATGCACATACGCAATGGTTTTGACGACATCGAGCTAGTTTAGCTATCCCCCGGAAGAAGTAATCTCACCACTACTGACACGCCCTATTAGTGTATTGTTACGTGCCATTTTTTACGCCCTGATCATCGGTGCATACACAGACGTACTTAATAGGCCAACTTCTCCAATGATGGCGAGGGAACTTGTATACTTTTGATTCAAGACTATCATAAAATAAATATAATTACTGCAGGTGTGTTGCCCGTGTATTATATATATAATACCAGGTATATATATATATATATGCCCGTGTATTATATATATAATACCAGGTATATATATATATATATATAATACCTGGTATTACATATATATAATACCTGGTATTACTGTGATAAGGATAGACCAGGAATATTGGCACACCTGTCTGAAGCTACAGTAAAATCTCGATGAAAGTACTGTCCGAAGCCGGATGTCACGCATGAGGAAACAAGATGATTCTCAAATACTGATATAGGCCAGGCCCTACTGAACCCAAATGTTTACCATGACCAGAGGTGGTAACACGGGTTTTCGTAGTACGTTCATGTGAGTGACTGAATCATACAAACCAATACAGATGACACTACCAAGTGTTTGGGATACATGCACGCGTAAGTAAGATTCAATGTGATCAATTAAGTTAGCTCATTGGTTGTCCCTAATGACGATATATCTTAAATTGCGAACTACACATGTAGGTTGTCCATATGATATCGTATACAGTAACCCTAGACGTCAATAAGTATATTACAATGAAGACTACAGGCTATATATCCTAGTTCCTTAATAATCTATCAGCATCCTCTGACTAAGTAAAGCATCTATACAGTAGATTGTATGATGTACTCCCGCAGGATGGAACTTGACTGCTACCCAAATAAACGGATAAAAATAGAAACGAAAATGGCGACAGAAGAGAGTGGTCATCTCTATATTCGCACCTGCGTGCATGACAAGATGACTTATGAATTACTGATGCTATTCAAGAATCAAACGGTTAAATCCAAAGGAGCATGTATTTAACACAGTGAACATTATCTACGTTCATATAGCAGTAGGCTCTATTCATAATAAAAATAGTAGTCAGGCAAAGACATTAACCACCGCCCGAGGCCGCTGAGTGACGGGCCGGTGTAAAGTTAGTCTTCAAATGTTACGCTCGACTGGGCACGTCCATTTAATACCCATGACCAATATAATGAACAGGCCTATGGGTAGCTACTAGTAACTAATATCCTTTGCCGCGCTTTTCAGTTTTGTTCCGAAAACTTAAACATGTAATTGATAATTTGGATTGTTATATTTCCTGTTACAATATTTATATCTATGAAAATATTTATTTCGCAAGATACTAGTAGTTTCAAATGGAAATACAGTTGATTTCTAGAATACTAGTAGTTCATTTGCTTCTTGTTTCCAACGATTCTTCATCCGGGTTACCAGCACTCCTTCAAGGCCTATCGGAATGTCAGACGGTATATCTAAATTTAGATGGGTATTTCCAGGAACTGTTTAATGAATTCGACTACAGTGCGCATGTGCCGATATCTGGACGAACTTTTTGTTTAATGAACAAGTTAGATCGTGGTCGTCAGTGTTGCTAAACTTGTACTGTCATATATTCTTCAGCTATTATTCTAGTCTCTTGCATTTATAAAAACATGTGCACATTGGTTCATTGGCATACTAGCAATTTAGCAGGCATATGGGCATGTTATTGGTTCATAGGCATACTAGCAATTTAGCAGGCATATAGCCATATAACATGCCCCCGTGTACATGCAGTCATATGATGTCAATTAATTGGGGCTGTAAGTGGGTCACGTTTATTTTTAGAATTTCCCAGAATTACTCAGAACCTTCCAAGTTCCTGTGATAGCCAAACACGGGTACTAGGCTTTGGGTTGACTAAACTCCAGATACAATCTTAATATACCGTTAATACGGAGCGTGTGATTAAATTTCTATTCGATTCAGAGATGAATCATGTTATTCAGCACGATGCACACGTTATAGGTCGGGATACAACTGTCTGGATAACTCCACATTACATTTGCAATGCAATACAAGTAGATTGTGAATACAAGAATGGTCATTTATGTATAAACAGATGTGGAAAAATTTTAAGAATTTCCAATACATGACCACCCTGTTTGAATTTGAATGCTACCTGTACATGAGTACATTGATAACGCTGACACATATGTATGCTGTGCACACATTCTTAACCTGTTACATAACTTATGAGCACTGATGAAATCGTTATCACTCACATAAGTAGCCTCTCATAAATAACTGTCACTCATATATTTCACACAGCCATGAAATCATTCCAACAGGGTGGGGGACTTACTCAAATACTAACGATCTGATCGCAAGCACTGACCACACTTGCCTGACTGCTCACTGTGATGATGTGTTGTGGGGAAGTATAACCTAAAGAGTACTCATTGAAATGTGTTGTGAGAAAGTATAACCTAAAGAGTGCCCATTGAAATGTGTTGTGAGGAAGTATAACCTAAAGAGTGCCCATTGAAATGTGTTGTGAGGAAGTATAACCTATCAATACACAGTGCCTACACTGAGTCGGTTACAAGGAAGGTTACATGGAGGGTTACAAGTACTCAGTGTCAAGTCACACACTTCTCAATTGGCCAGGTAAGTACTACTGATTGGACAGGTGTACAATCAGTTTAATGTTGATGTGGCTCGTTCAATAGGTCCCCCATTTACTTGAAATACAATACATAATGAGGGTGGGAGAATAGCCCTGTACTGGATGGGCCTTGCATGAGAAATCAGGTACTCCAAAATTGCTAAGTAATTTACTGTGGTAGAGTTATAGGTTTTGTGTGAAATATGATTAATTAAGTAATTAGATGTTGCTTATCTGTGTGTGTGTGTGTGTGTGTGTGTGTGTGTGTGTGTGTGTGTGTGTGTGCGTGCATGCATGTGCATGCATGTTAACCAGATTATATTGGCAAAAGCCATTTCTCACAATGCTAATTGCTAGTATACATTTATTTATGTGATTCATGTGTTGTAAAAAATGGTATTTGAATAATTATTCAGGTTTTTAGGTTTTAAAGGCATACAATCACAGGTCAACTAACTGAGTGTATGCATTTAAAGGTATAAGATTGTATCACATAAAGTTTCATCTATGATTACCTCACAGACCTGTATATAACAATGAATAATTGATGAATTGTAAATAGACTACTATATTATTACTACTGTGTATGTTTCTCTCTGATAACATGACATGTATACTTGCTCTGTCACTAGTATGTTGTCATAATGTATAATCTTTCATGGTCATCGTGAAACATGATTTCTACTGAATTTCCTGGATTGTGTTGTTTGACTGACATGTCCTGTATGTATACATATGTTTATTTGATTTTTTCCTGAGTCAACATTAGCTCTGACCAACACTGAAACATGATAACTGTCCTGATGTACAGCCTTACCAAAACCCCTGCATATGATACTGTCATTGTCAAGACAAACCTATGTAAGATGCCTGAGAAAGCTATGTTCCTTTTGTTTGTATTGACCTACAGTTAATTTCTGGAACGGTATATTCCTTTTTTAAATTTAAATTAATATTAAATTTACCTAAGACCCACAAATGTTCCTTTTGTTTGTATTAACCTACAGTTAATCTCTGGAATGATATAATTCCATTTTTTTAAATTAAATTAATATTAAATTTACCTTAGACCCACAAATGTTCCTTTTGTTTGTATTAACCTACAGTTAATCTCTGGAATGATATAATTCCTTTTGTAAAATTAAATTAATATTAAATTTACCTAAGACCCACAGTTAATCCATGAGAAAGCTATATTCCTTCTTTTGTATTTAGCCCTACAGTTAATCCCTGAGAAAGATATATTCCTTTTTTTTCATTAAATTGACATTAATCTTCCTGGTTGAGAAATCGTGTCTTGAATGCTTAATCATGGTAATGTAGATCTGCACACATGCATTTGGAAGTTGTGAGCAATGATCTCACTGGTGATATTTGGGATTATTGCAGAAAAGCATGAGGAGCATTCCTACACCAGTATTATTACTGTGGTCTAATGGCTGTAATTATAATACTAGTACATGTATTACTGTTCTAAGTATTGTCCAATTTAGGTTACTGATTACTAGCATAGCTCCGGTTTTGGACAGAAGAATTACTAGTATAGCTCCGGTTTTGGACTGACGGAAGCTTATATTAATACCTTGACATATTTCCTGGTGGAATTCACAGTGTAGGTAGTAAATATGTCACCTTTTCACTTTATTCCCCATGAATACCTAGTACTATACTGAATTATTCATAAGTAAATAAGTATCGTCATTACCAGGTGACTTCATTTACACTACTTGCATGCTGTGAGATTTTGAAATGTACATACATGCATACATTTCAGCTTACTTTAACACTAATAATGGCATTGTCAATTACTTTCATTCCCATTACCAAGTGTTTTTTTATGTTGTTTTTCTCTTATCTGTGTATACTTGCTATAATTAAGCATTCTCCCAACAGTATTAATCAGAATCAGAATTAATAGGGCATGCTCAGTTGCCACTATCTGGAACAAGGTTAATGAATCTCCAGAATAATGAGAGCGATATTGATCTTCAAGAACAATAGGATAATTTATGCGAAACGACATTACCTGGCCGCTATTTACGAGACCTGAGTACTGTGAGGATTGCGAGGGTTAATGCACGGGTTATAAAGGAGCCGGTTTGATGGACAGATATTGATGACATTCTGACAAGACTGGTTTGCCTGTAAGGGTTGACCTGATCCAATAAACCAAATCAAAGTGACCATGGTAGCGATTAATTGAGAAGCTATGGGATCATAATGACCCACTTTACAGTAAATACTTTGAGAGTACCCTATGGAACGTGTACGCTGTAGATCACCGTGATTACAGTCTCCTTGTCGTCACCTCCAGAAATACATGTCTGTGATCAGTAGCACCAGATGTAACTTTGAGTATAGCAGATCTGGATTTTAGTCTTGTAGGAGTGACGATGATCAGAAGGTGAGCGTGATTCTGCAATATTAACTTTATTGTATGGATGAGAAGGACAAGGGTGTTTCCTAGTCATGTTTGCCATCAACCTTTCTGGTGGGGATGGGTGTAGATGTTAGATAGTGACACTATTTCAATGTATTCAATGTACAGTGTATACACATTCAGTCGTGTAGGGACAAGGGAGTTTAGTTCTCATTGATTAGCAACATTATATATGCATGCATTATATCATCATCAGCTGCAGCGTCATCATCAGCAGCAGCAGTGTCTTCAGCATCATAATCAGAATAATCATCTTGTCATCATGATGATGCATGCTAAAAAACAAAAATATAGAAAACAAATGACATGTTTTTTCATGATCTACATATTTAAGAGTTCACTATGTGAATTTCTTTTCAAATTATTAAAGATTTATGAACTTTTTCAATAGCCATGAATCCCTTAACTGATAGTATACTTTCTGGAAACTTTAATGGTAACACATCTGTCATGACTACATAGTGCTGAACACCAATAGAATAACCTTCCACTAAGTTTCATTGTCAGCAGTAGATATCAGCAGTAGATGTCAGCAGTAGATGTCAGCAGTAGATAGTGAGGTGTTTTACTAGTGAACTTATTTTCAGAGATGGAATGTAAATACCAAAAGTTATTGTCCCTCAGTCTCGTGACCTAGGTCACTCTTCTAAACTGAAGTCTTGATTAGACGTCAGCCATCTGTACTCAAACCAAATTTTCCATAGGGAATTATGTTTGCTCCAATGCATGTTGTTATTGTATAGGGACATATCTTCTAGTAGCTTAAGGCTTTCCATTGTCGGCTATTGTATCCTCAAGTTTGTGGAAGTTGTACTGTGTCAGTTGAACACAGAATAGGAATAAAGGTCTCGTTAATTTGGCAGATGATTGGATGCTATCTTACCTGTTTTTCATCTATTTCCATGAGGAGTTTCATTTTACTTTCCCAGTTTTCCCTGAATGGACTGATGCTTTATATGTAGAATATCAATTTATTCACATAGGAGAGAAACCCATTATTCATAACAGGTACAGGTATGTATAATTAGTATGTATCTACTACGAGTGCGAGCTGCTTTGCATGCACATCTGAGCAGCTATATTTGACACTACAAATCTGCATTATATTTTTTCTTCTTGAGCAAATTCAATACCAAATATGTATCCTATTATCTTCAAGTATTAATAACATGTATGTCTTGTGAGATTATTTGTTAACATTGCGAACATTACCAATAACAACGTCTGCACAACCATGCTTTCAGACAAAATAACTTCTCAAATATAGCAGCAAATTCAATACCAAATATATATCCTATTATCTTCAAGTATTACTAACACCTCTGTCTTGTGAGATTATTTGTTAACATTGCGAACATTCCACAGTCTTCTTATCAAATAAAGGTCATGATTTTGGATTGTCAGTCATGGTTATGCCAGTAAGATAAATGTCCTCTGTGAAGAACCATGACCATGAACTAATAGGAAGTAACTTGCGGTTATTTTGTCTGAAAGCATGGTCATGCAGACGTCGTTATTGGATACAAAGGATGATATTGCAGGAAGGCAGGTTAATGATTTTTGGTTCGGTGAGGAGATAATACATAATCCTAATCCGGGTGAGTTGGAAATGAACGGAATCCTGTAGCTGTCATGTATGACTCTGTCAGGACAATCTTAGTCTTCATTACGTCCTCACTGTTATTAAACAGGGGATGGGTATTGTTAATTTTTTCATAATTGCTATGATTATGAAGTGCAGTGTTGCTCAATCATAGAGGTCAGCTTGTCTAGATTCTCAGGTCACCTGGAGTTCAGAGGTCAAATGACTGCCACTGACAGCTGTAGATATCATCATCATCATCATCATCATCATATTTATTCTCTTAAATCACACATTGTGGTACAAAAATCGAAACAATAACAAAAAGAAACAATCATCAAGATAGCATGGTCGGATGTACACACAATACTGATTACATTAGTATTCAAATAGAATTATGTTGCACATTATACATTCGATTTTGCAAGAGTTTCTATGATAATGCATATGACATGTGATAAATTCTTGATCATTTGTATGTCAATAGTACTTAGTAATTTCTTGAAATAACATATTAGTACATTTTTAATATTTGTTTGTCACATATAATTTCCTTGTATTTATAAAATATTCACATCTAAATAGGTAATGAAATTCGTCGGCTAATACTCGAGATTTGCAACATTTGCAGACTCTTCCATTTCGCTGGATGTTTTGCCATCTACCAGTTTCTGTCAAGACTGTGTTTGACCTCAGTAAGCATGTCAGGATCTCTCAATCCAATGTTTATAGTTAGTTCAGAGTGTGTTCTTGAAGGGCTGTCACATCTTAAGGATATTCAAGAGTTGGCATGGTTTAGTATCCCCATTTAGTATCATAAATATGATTAAAATTGTTTGGGATATATTATGTGGTCATTGTGCAAGGTACTTTATCACAATTTGCCTGCAGTGATATGTTTGTAAGTAGTATTAAGCAGCTGGATGGGGGAACATTTCAAGATTTGTATGATGTTTATAGCAATGAGGCAATGTCTATGAGTAAATTATTTGTCACAAATCCTGACTGTTAATTTGCTCTTTCATAAATCACCTTTTATAGAATTTGATAAAAATAGTATTCCCATCTCAGCTGATCCATCATCAAGTGAATAGGCACACACTGCCTTGGTATGTTTTGGAATGCAGGTTTGTGTTCTTTTCACATTCTGCATTCTTGCTGTTTAACCCCTTGGCCTCTATACTTACCTGAGCCCTGTTCAGACTATAGAGTCTTCATGGACTTATGTAGAGCAGCATTGATGGAACACAGGTAATAACATGGATACAGACAGGTTGGATTTCACACATAGCTCATCAATATCCCAGGGCAAAGACATGACAATGGAGACTATATACACTGTGTAATGGATCAGTGACAGTTGGATTGCTGATGAAATGTATCAGACATGTTGTCCTTGTGCTACAGAAAACCACAGTATGTTAACTGTACCAGTTGAAATAGATGACAGTGATTTGTGATTGCACTTTAATTTTCACCTGTGCAGCAATGTTTGCCTGTTCAGCAGCACCTCAATGAGTATATTTGTTCATGGCTGTTAACGTGAAGTAGCAAAACACACATGCTTTGTGGACTGAATTAAAACTTTAAACTTGCATAGCATTCAGCTAATTTGTTGATGGTGTGTGTCAAATTTCTAAACGTCACTTTCTATAGAGTTGTAGGTCCTTCTCATGCAGTGGTGGAAGAATAGTGTTGAGCATTGGGAAAGAGATATGTATGTGAAGATGACCTACAGATCACAAGATTTGTTATGGGCAATGTCCAATAGTAGCATTGCATATCAGAAATGATTGAACATAAAGCAATTGGAGACTTAATGATAAATTGTAATCACTGATATCTGTGGAAATCTAGAAGTAGATGGTAAATCATCTATTGACTTTCTGAATGGAGTCCAGTTCAAATAATTATTGTCAAGACATAGCAATAATGACAATATTTGATATTCACATGGTCTGATATAATACACATGATCTGATATACACATGGTGTGATATACACATGGTCTGATATTCACATGATCTGACATGGACATGATCTGATATTGACAAGATCTGGTACACACAGTCTGACATTGAGTATATAAATCTGACATGAACGGTGAACAGTGAATATATTGCACCTCTCCAATGAACAGTGAATAGATTACACCTCTCCAATGAACAGTGAACAGTGAATAGATTACACCTCTCTAATGAACAGTGAATAGATTACACCTCTCCAATGAATAGTGAATAGATTACACATCTCCAATGAACAGTGAACAGTGAATAGATTATACCTCTCCAATGAACAGTGAATAGATTACACCTCTCCAATGAACAGTGAATAGATTACACCTCCAATGAACACACTCTCAAGATACACATTTCACTAATTCACATAAGGATGTAATCAATATAGGATATTATTCACAACAGCTGTTTCTATTTAGTGTCATGAAAGTATTCAATAAAAACCCAACAAGAGATCAACCATTTCTTGTTGTTATGAAAATGTGAAAAGTTCAGTTGTATCAGCAATATCTGTCAATGTGAAGGCATCATTAGGAAAGATGTCTCTATCATGTGAAGAGTTGTTTTCATACTACATACCATGTTACATAATCTGACAGGTACGCATTGATGCTGTTGACATAATGCTCTTGGCTGCAAATGTTTTATCCAAAGAAAGCTTATTTATATACTGTGTAGATAGTTGTGTTGATGATTAATCTCATAAATAACAGTCTGGTCAAGAATTAACTCTACTTTATTAGTTCTCTACTTTAATATTAATATATATATTTCCATATATGTATTTTCTTAAGTCTTGTTATATGATTCTATGACATTGTGTTCATTTATACATAACATTCAAGATCATTACGTTAGCTATCCTTTCATAGAAACTGATCCTGTTGGCTATTTTACACTATACACAGTAGGACAGTTAGCAATATAAAGATTTCCACCATTGAACCGTGTTTTATGGGCTTCTTTAATGAGTTACTACCCAAATTGTCTTAATTATACATAATACGTCTTACGCAAGTTTGAAACCAGTTTTCTCAGGGATCTTGATTGACATATGTATGCAGCCTGTTACAAAGGCCGCTGTCATTTGTTATTGAAATAGACACTGCCAACACCCGAATGTGTTCCAGACGACCAGCTATCAAGCATGTGTTGTCAGGGAGATTGAAGGATATGTACGCCAGTTGTCTTGTCTTGTCTTGTCTCCTCCTTGCTGCAGGAGGGGTGATCTTTACCTCTTCCTACACACCTCGGCTTATCTGATTTCTGGTGGAAAGTGGAAAGTGGATTGTCATTGGACTAGGAGCAAACTAGCTTCTAGTAAAGAGTTGTATGAACATGACCACTTCATCATAAGTTCGTACAGTTTCTGAAAACCAAAGTTTTGGTTAAACATTTCAGTGGTTATTTGTCCCCTTCATGGACACTTTTGGAATATTCAGCAACGTCCACACGACTGAGATGTGAACACAGATTGGTGTTATGTGGTCAAGCATTATCAGTGCTGGTAGTATTCTCGTGATATCAACTTTGGAACATATAAATGATCATACTATTGAATGAACATCTCAACTTTTTAAAGTATAAGGTTTTGTTTTATTTTATCTCAAATATTGAACATGTAAAGGTTCTTTTTATAAATGGACATTCTTCTCCATGTTGGAGTCTATGAATGATCTTTTGTTGAATGGACAGCTTCTTAACTTCCATGAACAATATCGGACTTGAGAATGTTCCAGCTAGCTTTTTCTTTTCAGTTGAGGGCAGAGATCCTGTTGATCTTGTTGTGTAACACATAAAGCAGAGATTTATTGTCAGGCCTCATGCCTAGACTTGCTAAGGGCAGGGTGGAGAAAAACACATACTGTAATATAAGAATACACTGATTGTTCAGCACGGTCATAGTAGTAGTCTATGGACATATTTGAGACATGACGCCTCTTCCTAAACACATGTATATCAGTACAAGTCTCAGAGATTTTCCAGAATTTCACGGGAAATTTTGGATTGGTTCATTATGACCTGGTGTACAGATTGTTTATGTTTTCTCGTTACGACAAAGTGAAGAAAGGTACAGCTTGGCTGACACTCTCAAACATTGACTACAATTATGTGTGCTGGAATATATACATGTGCTGGAGGATATATACAGAAGCATTTCATTGAATGTAGAAATATTATTATATATGAGAAGCGTAGCACTATCTGAGTGGAGATTACGTGTCGCCATGTTCTTCTCTGATCCTGTGATGATGTGGTTTAAATCAGACAAGACTGGGAGTTATTCTCACCTCCAGAACATTATTCTGTCTGCCAGAACAGAACATTATGGTAAGTATAAATAGATTAATAGAAAATCATATATTTTTCGGTTGTAGTGTTTAATAAACATGACATTTTATTTAATTAAAATGATTCACATACAATATTGGGATACAATTTAAAAAGTAAAATCTAGATGATAATGTGGATGTCTACTATAACATATCTAACAGCTCAGAACAATGTCACACTGTTAAAAACAAAATTTGGAAAATGTGGATATCTTTCTATTTATGATATATCTGACAATTAAGACCAACACATGTCCTGTCAAAATTATCAGTGAATTGTCTCCACACACACACAACAGATCCTCTAGTCAGTAAGTGCATCAACAGTAACTCAGACAGGAAAGAAACTAACCCCTATCCTTCCTATGTAGGCAGTACGTTGTAAAGTGAACAATCGCGAGAGTTTGGCCATCGCCTGTGGCTGTGGTTTGTCTGCTGTTGTTCCTACTGTATTCTAGCCTATATTACCTCCCCGCTATGGACTATAGGAACACAGGTAATATCTTATACTGTCACAGTGTCGCATGTCTCCATATATTTGTGTCCACACAGTCCAGAGTCTCACATTTGTTGGTATGTTGGGTTATTAAACGCTAAAAAACAATGTCTGTAAATCGGAAACTATTTCAGTTCTATCCCAGTAAGTATGACTTTAATTTGATATTATTTTTAGAGTGTTTTGTAGTATGTTCATAGGGGTAATATGTAGGTATTGTTTTGTTCTTGTTGGATAGTGTAATTACTTGTGGATATCGGTTACATCTATTAATAGGTCAAGTGTGTTTAACATTGTTGTTATTGTAATGATGAGAGGATCTATTGTACTTGCTAACTTGTCTCCATAATATCTTCTAGTTCCCATTAATACATAAAGAAATTCAATTAAATAGTTGTAAATGGTGAAATTAAAAAATCTCTGTATTTACAATTTACAGGTGACATTTCTCCATGGCCTTCAATGTATGACCCTGACTCAATGATCCTTTCTCATCTTACAGCTAGTGTATATATACCTAACACAAATACAGTAATTGAACCTAGACTGCTAGATTTATGTGACACAGTGGTGTATATATACACCATCATCTCTCTCATTAACAGTCACTGTCCTTCTACAGAGTAATACAGTCTTTCGCTAACTTCCCTCTCAGAGTAATTCTGTCTTAGGCTAGTAATGCTCGGAAATCAATTTTCCTCACAAAGTGTATCGGAAAAGTCATTAGCATCTATTTTATACAACATATGGCTTATGGGTAATTCCAGGTCTGATATGTACACAATAGGCCTGAACAGAGCAACATATGAATACCGTACCATTAAGCCTAGCTATACCTTTGGTATTCTAGCTATGTTGGTGAACATGTATCAGTTTATGGGCCACAGTGATATGGATAGCTGGACAGAGTAGTTCACCCATTTATTGATTGATGAAAGGAGAAAGTTGGTTGGTAGGAGAGAAAGAGAGAGAGAGAGAGAGAGAGAGAGAGAGAGAGAGAGAGAGAGAGAGAGAGAGAGAGAGAGAGAGAG
>JAUTBT010084093.1:0-30880 GCA_032361225.1 Lepetodrilus schrolli | reverse complement strand
GAAATAATCTTGAAAGCGACTATAAAACCCAATTCAAATATATATATATATATATATATATATATATATATATATACATATATAATTCATTCAGGTACAAACCTCTCCTAAAGGCAAAGCAAGGTCACCACTTATTAGAAAAGGAAACTGTCCACCGTTCTGCTTGGCATATGTCGTGTTGCTGGACCTAAAATAAATAATAATAATAATAATTATATGTGTATTTATATCCAGCCAAATTCCATACGCTATGCGTATGCTCAATACGGATATTGTGGGGAGTGAGAAAACTTTCCAATAAAATTAACAATACTGGCTTCGCAATTATTCACTGTAACGAATACTGGTATATAAAAGCCAGCTTTCATCGATTCAGCAGAAATAGTAGGCCTAACACATATAAACACAACAATAGTGTTTCAACGGAAATGTTCCCTACAAATTAATACGAACAATGCTTGCCACTAAACCAATACCCTAATCTTGACTTTATGCTTTCAATGTTATGTTTCTATGTTCACAATAACAGTGAACATTTACGTACCAAGCTCCGTTTTGTAGCACTACGGGTAGTCCTGTTTTACCATGTAAAAATCTGAAGAAAAAGGGTATTACACTATAGACATAGTTGTGTTGAGAGACAGCTGAATATGTCATATATGATCATAGATTGCAACTTAAGAAACTGCAAGTGATGTATCATTAATCATCAATTAATAAGTTTCAAATGATACCAAAAGCAGAATAGCTCTACGGTACTTATTTGTACTCAAGAAAGATACATTTTAACAGTATGCAAGTAGACAGTATAATATGAAGGCAGCGCATTATACTCCACAAAATTAATTAAGGGCTGGCAGATACTTTTTAGGGAAATTTTCTATCAAATTTCTGAACTCGGTTTTAGTAATCTGGTGCCATTCTTCTTACAATGCATCTATAAATAGTCCCTGAGTACCTGGGGCCTACAAACGTTTGGACATTATTTGTTGTTAAAATAATATAAAGTTAAATGCATATGTCCAAGATGGCTACTGCATGGCCCTTAATTAATTTAGTTGAGTATATATTACTTCAAACCATCTGGAATGGCATTAGCTGTTGCGTTCCAAGTTACTGTAAGTTTCTTCTGGTCTTTTGTGTAAAACCAATCACTCAATTCAATGTACCTGAAACATGAAAATGTTTGGCAATTTGTAGAGATTGTATCAACTGGAAAAAAGGGGGAAACTAGAATATATCAAATATTGAGCAAGTATAATTCAACCTAAAGCAACAACATACTTATAAGGTATCTTCAACTTGTCCATATTCGTTTTTATATCAAGTATTGTGTCTTCATAATTCTTGTCTTCTTCTGGTTTATCGTAATAGTGTGTACCTATGAAGACAAATACAACGGTGAACGCATGTATATAATAGTGATATATACATATATGGCATAAATGGATCGGTTACACTTACCTCCAACCATCCTCTGAGACAATGAAGTAGGCTGTTAAGCAGGCAAAAATGTGACACTGTCAACTGTCCTACATTCTTATGTAATAGTATTGCGATACTGATTAAATGTTATCGATGTTTGGTTATGTTCAATTTACATTGCATCACTGTGTCAGTATGTAAATAGGTCTGATAACAAATTGATAATGATGATAATGATGATGATAATAATAATATTAATAATAACAATAATAGTGCATAATAATAATAATAGTCGTCATTATTATTATTATTAGTAGTATTATCTGATAGTAACCCTCCATATTTAATTAGATATAATAATGAACTGTGCGAGAATAAACTATTCATGCTTTTGTCTGAATGCTCATATTAGGATTTAAGTTTGAATGATAATCTTACCTTCGTCAGTCCAATATCCGACATGGTTCAAAGTTAGATCGTTCAGACTTTTTGGATCTAGTTTTCCATACCAATTCCGCATCATTTGTCCCCATCCTTCGTAAGCCTAGTAATATCATAATACCACAAGATAATATACAAATGGCCTGCTAATAATGATTGTCACCTCGTAAGTCACTTCTCATTATTATCACTCCACCTTCCATTATAGTACAGTAGGCACCCGGTGATATGAAAGAGCAGGTTGAGAGGTAAATATATATGTATACTTAAATATATAGTTCTGCTTTAACCCACTCTGCCATATTTGGTGAAGCATATTTTAAGAATACCGGTGTTTATCATTTTAGGCATTATTGCTAACACCAGCAATCAATCATCATTTAAACCAAATCAGTATCCACCGATGGCATGTTTCGCAAAAGATAAACTAACTAAACTAAAGAACACCGTCGTATGTTTATCTCACTAGAACATGACACGTAGGCAAATACATTTAGTGTTCACACCAATTATTAGCAAGATAACACAGTACCACATATACTGTATGCTCATTTCATACACTACCTCCAAAATGCACACTAAAGTAGGAATGAAACCCTTAAATAATATACATAATTGAAATTATAGGATGTTCTTATTAACATTTCTTACTCCAGAAGGTATACTAAATTAGGAACCGGGTGTTTAAATGAATTTAAAGAATGGCAATTCAGCGGTTGTTCCGATTAACATTGTGTAATGCAAATTGCCAACGACGTGACGACTTGCTTGCGGTATGTTCATAGAAAGTCTAAATATACCTACATCATTGATACCTTTGCCGTAGTATATGAGAGTCTGATATTCAAAACCAGCTGGGATGAAGTCAACATTTCCCATAATTCCCCAATGCATGTGTCCTTCATAATAAGGTTTTCCCTCCATCCAACTTGAAGCAGCCATGAACTGGTTGAACGGGGAGATAACTATGGCATTACTTCCGCTTGGATCGAACATGCAGATAGGTCCACCTTCGTAGCCGTCTTGAACCTTCACCCCAGTTAAAACTCTATACCTGAAATGAACCACAACAACTGTACTGCTAGTTATTGTACCAAAAACGATACTACAATATTCTGAATGGTCGTTGTAGATCAAAGTAACCTTGTTAAGAACAAGTGTAGCTATAATTGATTGTAAGTCACGGACCCGCTACAAGTGGAAGGCAATTGCATGAAACAATTTTATCGCAACAATACGTGAGAACATGGTTAGATTTAAAACTATTGTAGCGATACAATTGTTTCTTGCAAACGGACTTACATCTGTAGCGGCGGGTCTCTAAAATGTGACTCATATCAAGAATAGCTACAACTGCTCTGAGCAACGGGACACAGCTTTACCTGGGATATATTTAGTCAACATATACACTACTAATGCATACTACACACGTAGGACTGACATACAATTATTGTAAAACTCGACTGGTCTAAGCAGCCTTATCGTACGTCTATTAGGGGAAAGTGTCCTTACGATTAAAAACAAATAGTCATGTAAGTATTACACGTGTCCGACATTTAAGACACGACAAGACAGTCAAGTTTCACAATTATAGTATTTCAGTTCTACGTGTGTACTAAGGACTTTAGGTAGTTTGGCTGTATTCGATTAACGACTCTAAGGTTCCGAGTGTTAGGTCATGGCGCAGTAAGTACTTTAATCGAACGACAGGAGTAAGCACCGAGTGAATCAATACATGTATGTGAACAATTAAAATGAATACAGATTACATAATCAGTCAATAAGTAGCTCTCAGGTACTAGACAATGACTTTGAAGACGCCACCTACTTAGATATTGATATATGTTCGCCTCCAAGCCATCCTCCACCAAGGGACAAATAACCAACGGTGTTAGTACTTGGCCAGAAATATCCAAAGCTTGGAAATCCTCCTATGGTTTTAACTCCATCTGGCGCCTTAGTTCCGTTAGTATCGGTAAGATATTTCTGTGCGAGCAAATATAACACAAAGTATAGTACGTTGTTGTTGTTGTCATAATTATTATATTATATGAACTAATTCAGCTTATATTTTGAATGAAATTATAATCATAAAATTGGTAGTTTCTCTAAAATATGATACGTTTCAGGCTAATTAACACCTGTCAAGAAAACTAAATCTATGTTGACAAAATAGTAATCACAGATAGTAATCATAATAAAACAATCGACTTGGTATTTGTTTCGTAGTTCTTTTCGTAGGTCTATAAACATATAACTTTTATAGAAACATACTTGTCCGAATATGACTGCAGGTATGCCGTCGTCAGTATAACTGTGTATGTACAGCTCAATGGGCGTACTATCAGCGTAGTACGTGTATGTGATTCTCTTCCATATGCCCATTCTGTCTTTCCCTCTGGACTTCCTCGTGTGATGCAGAATTAGATTGTAAGGCTGAGGTTCTGTCCATCCCTCCGAATTGTACCTCTTTCCGTGGGCATAGAAGAAGCTTGACGATCCTGTGAGCCAACTCTTGTTGTCGACTACAACCTCGTAGAATCCCGTTTCTGATGTGACGACCTTCAAACCATCATCTCCTCTGACTGTATCGGAACCAATGGTAAATGGTAATTCGACGGTTAGTGAGGTGTACATACTAAGATAAAAGTATGTGTGTGTGTGTGTGTGTGTGTGTGTGTATATATATATATATATATATATATATATATATATATAAAGTAGTAATTAGCAGGTATATCAGGCGCATTCATCTGTAGCTGTGTGGTGGACAATAGGAGAGGAGCAGATCCATCCAGTATAATAATCATAGAGAATATTCCAAACACTTTGTCCACTGGCTAATGACAAATGGTAAGGGTGGTTTATGATTAAATAGTGTCCTAGTTTAAACCACCTGTACGTAGTTTAAACATGTATATATATTACCTTTGTTCACGACTGTCCACAAAGCAAGAAGGAATGCAAATGTTGTAGATAATAACATTCTTAGTTGATCTCGGAGAAATATATCTAGAATAGACGAAAGGCGTTCATGAAAGGATGTTGTTTTCCCGGCCTTAGTACGGTTAGATCATGACCTCTGAGCGACAATATTTGCATACGCAGAGCTTGGTGACCTTTGGATTTAATGGTCATTCAAAACCAGTCACGTGAACCGAGAGTAGCAAAATCAGCAGGTATCTTCTGAATGTGGTATGCATACATGCAGATAACCAGGTGATATTGACGAATAAACACGCCTAGTCATCTTGGTATGTTGCAATGGCTTCTCATACGATTATATTTAGCAATGCAGTATCTATAGTTCCCTACATGTGGTAGCTGATAAAAACCATGTATTAATTGATAGGTATGGTTTGTTAAAGTACACAACTATCTACATACATGATAAATATTTTAATTGTATCATTATTATACGAATGAATTTTGTTGAATTTAACAGTCATTTACAAATACATACATTGGATTAATTATTATTTTTAAACATTAACAACTTACAACGTAACAATTAATATTACAACATTAGAACTCATGTCGATAGCGTACATATACGGTATTGGCAAAAAGGTCATTCATCATATTAAAACAACAAGCCATAAGGGCCATTTTATTTCAACATATATTTTATTCTCTCAAATTCAACAGGATTAGACAAAAGTGAAAAATGTGTAGTCCTCTCCTTATTTACAATTTATTATAATACACTGTGTGTTTCATCACATATATAAACATGCACCAGCTTAAAGGTGACTTACATTTAAAGGCATACAATCACGGTTTGTTGACATATTTCATGGTCAAATGTATTTTACCTGAAAGTATTTGGCCCACGCTACATGTTCCGTAGGTCCCTCTGGTTTTCAATATTTTCATAATCATTTCAAATATTAGTATTATTTAATCGTGAAACAATAAAACAATTAAAATTAAAGACAATATGATACTATTGAACACGTAATTTCTGGTAAATACATTTGACTATGAAATATGGAATTCAGTAATTTAATGTAATTGATGTATGAACAATTTTGAATGTGTATTGTTCCAGCGAATAACGTCGAACGTGTGTGTGTGCGTTTGTTTGTGCGTGTGCGTGTGCGTGTGTGTGTGTGTGTGTGTGTGTGTGTGTGTGTGTCTGTACGTTTGTATATGTTGGACCTTTTTATTGAAGGGCGTATTGGTTGTTCGAATTTCGGCATTCGTAATATTAAATATAATAATTTATATTCTTTTGATGACGTTGTCAATTGATACCCCAAAAAATCAAAACAATAGAAAACAAAACAAAACACCAAAAAAAACACATACATTTATTTGGACGTATCATTTCCCCGTAATAATTGAGTTGCTTCCCTTTGAATGTGCACTTAGGTTAGCTCTTTCTGAATGAGTATACTATGCTAGAACATTAACGACAAGAACATGAAAAATATGTATGATTTATTATCGAATCTTGATTTAGACATAGTAGATTTATAAACAATTCAAACTAAAAAGCGGGACGTATTTGCAGAGATAGGAATACCTACACCGTGGACTATGTGTGGTCGTACATCTACGTCTGGCCTAAAGACTACGACACGATTTTGAATGGTCTTATGTGGTCTTAGGTTGAAATATGTGGTCTTAATGATAGCAGCATGAAATGCTATGTTTTAAATTATATGCAGCATTGTTCTACCTAATAGCAGTGCAAATGTTCATGCTGCATACGGACTAGTTACTTGCTATTTTTGCGTGCGTGCGATTGTCTCAACATTTGCTATCTTTAACTCTATCCATGCTGAAGGCAACTGGAGATGCCCTAATGAGCAGTGTCTGTGTCTATTCCAGCAGGGAGAGGGTTACTGGGTGGGGTGTGGGCGTGGATTGTGGGGTGAAAGATTAATAATATTATTGAATATAGAAACTATGAAAATGGAAATTAGTTGGATAGAAAAATAGATGGTATAGAAAGATGGAATAGAAAAGTAAAAAATAAAATAAATATATAGCATAGCAATATAGACAGAAAGACAGAATGAAAGATATATAGATAGATTGTAGATACACAGATAGATAGATAGATAGATATATTGTAGATTGATAGATATATTGTAGATTGATAGATGTAGATAGAGGTCCTTCCGTCATCTAACAGAACACTCTACCAGACATGCATTCTAGTAATTGTTGTTGCTGGATCCTCCGACTTCGGCTACGTAAGGAATATACTCCGAAGACGCGCTAATATGTTAGCACGAAGTTTAGTCCGAGGCCGTTCTAACATATTGGCGCGTCCGAGGAATATATTCCACTAAAAACTAAATCTTAAAATGACTTGACTAACTTTTACATATTGGCGTACGTTTTTCATACAATGCACGTGCTTGCTTATTGGCGTCCGCGAACACGTATTGGAGCCGTATTTACAATTATTGGCGTGCACGGACGAAGTTATTGGGTTTGAAATCTATGTTGAACAGTAGTTCCTTCTACTTCGGTCATACATCCTAGTACATTGGTTATTACATAAATGTCCTACCTGTCATTACACTAATTAATGATTTGAGTTGCATCTGCCAATGTAGTCTTTAATAATTTTGAATAGGTCAGGCTATGTAATGTGCTTGAGTGAGTGACTGATTATGGAGTTTAACGTCGCTGCGGGAATATTTCCCCCATTTGCGACGATATGTAACGTGCTTGAAAACAAATAATTTCAGTCACTGCAGTGTACTACTGCAAGTGAAATCATGCTGAAAGCGCTATATCATTAAAATCATGCTCAAATCGCTATAATATTATAATAATGCTCACATTGCTATAGCATTACCTCGTCAGTGGATCAATATGCTGTCATTATCCTTCTCAACTCCATGAGGAGGATACTACAGACATCAATACCTCATTCTCGTACTTTTACGTAAGTTAATGAAATTCCTGGACGTTTCATTGGACCGTAACAATTTGTTTCAGGTATAACGTTCCTAGTCATCAGACCGAAAAGAAACTGCAGCTTCAAAAATAATTACTCAGCAATTAAATTGCAAATAGTATTCTACACGCACACGCAGCTTAAGACAACACGTACGCTGAAGCCACATTCTGATGATAATTTGAAATGTTGTCCACATACATTGGACGTCCAAACATCTACGCTTATGGAGTTACTTCTAGGAGAGTTTCCATTTGTATCTTATTTTATTTTGAACACAGCGATATCACCTCCTTTGAAAGAAACGAAGACGTTCCATGTTTCATCCACAGCGAGAAAAGATGGCTCAAAAATATTGAACTCTTGAGTGGAGACCACTGTCGACAGAAACCCGCTGGAGGAAAACACCGATATCTCGTTCCTGCGCATGTCAGAAACAATAGTTCGTTTCTGTACGTCTACGCATGCGTCAGATGGTTGCCAGGCTATGCCATCTTTGGATTGACCCCTCAATGTAAGAATGTTTCCAGAAGTTTCAGATTCGATCGTCACGTGACCTTTCTTAGGCCAAGAACACACTACTATCTTGTCGCCACCAGCATATTTGATAGAAACTATCTTCCCAAGAATTTTGGATGACCATTTCCTGAGAAGATCTCCTGATTCACTGTATACTCTCATTGCATTTCCTGGAAGATTTCCCACAACAAGATCCTTCCCAAAGTTGGACACAATAGGAGCTGCGTCTTCAGGCAAATCTTTTAGCAACAGTATCATTCTCACTAGCATCAAATGCCGTGTAAGTATAAGTAGGGAATAATTAAATATCATTGCAATGACTTTCCCTGAATCTGGTAAAGCAAATTGCTCAAATGGACTACACCTACCTTCCAGGGAAATGAAGTACACTGAATCTCCATTGCTTTTGTAAACCTTCAGCTTTCTATTTGCCTTATCTAAGACTAGACACACATCTTTTGTTGGGACTGACATACAGCCAGTTTCAGGCTGGAAGTCATCTGTATGTAGCTTAGTTGCAAATATATTATTCAGGACAACGATTGTCTTTTTGAGCGGTTTGGAGATGTTTTCTTTGGAAATATTGGATCCAGTTGGAGAGGCGGTGCGAGATGTCGTGAGACGTGCTGCATTCTCTTGTGTCGAGGACGGCGTTGTATTCTGTTCCTCCGGAATCATCACAGTGGTATTGTGTAAAGAACGTTCACCCAACTTGTTTTCTGTTGCGGCAATTAAACCAAGATCTTGAGATCCTTTGTTTAATGCATTCGGCGCGCTTAGTGATCCGTCTTTTATGACTTCACTCAATGTTAGGATGTCTTTCACCTCAACGTTTACGCTTACATTGAAGGGACCGTTTCTTCGTTCCACTTTTAGATTTAGGTGTTCTATATTGAATAACTGAATGCTGTATTCTAAGGGATTTGCCATTTCAAGCAATCCATGTTTATCGCATAGCGATAGATTCAGCATCAGCTCGCTAACATCCTTATTCCTACGACAGTCCGACCTGTTGGTGTTGATGGCATCCTGCCTTCGTTTCCTCTCTTCTCCAAATTTTGATTTACCTTGCTCAAGGATGATGTCTCGTTGCTTGTGGATGCGGCTTATGAGATAGTCTATTTTCGCCATGACATCCTTCTTAAATGCATTCTCGGATTGATCCAAGTCAGTTGCATTTGTTTCTGCCATCTGCAATCTGTTCAATGCATGTTCCGTGTTCTGTGACAAGCTTTTTTTTAAGAGCTGTGTATTTCTTGTCGAATGCTGCTTCAGGAATTTGAAGGTCATGATCTTTATGTTTAGGTAAGATACACAGTGTGCAAATAAACAGATTACACGTCTGACAGAACAACGAACATGGTCCATTGTGTTCTATACATATAGGTTTCTGGGCCTGAATTAATTCATTCTTGTAAAGACCTTTCTGAATGTCATTAAGAGAGACTACTCTATGCAATGATGTAACGGTTGAAAAGTTATGTCCTCCTGAACATACTTGGCAAAGACTGTCACTACAGTCCAAACACAGAGTTGTCGCTTCCACATTCATGTTCCTTAGCTGACACACACTACACAGGTGCAATCTAGTTTGTAAGATATACACGTTCTTTAGTCTCTGGACATAACTGTTTGTGGGGAGACTAGTAGAAAAGTTGTTGTCTGAGTATGTTTGGCGGTCACATGTTGGACATGTGATAACATATTTACCGCTGTCTATTACAGCGTGTTTCTGGATACAGTCAAGGCAGTAAGTGTGTAGACACAGAAGGAGTCTTGGTGATGTATATACTTCATGGCAGATACTACAGGTGATGTGTTCCAGGGGCACCGCACCATCACGTGACAGCCAACTCTGCGTCTCCATAACATCACATTGAAAATAGAATTACTACAATTAGTACATTGCAAATGGAATCTAGGATCAAAATGAACATATTCAGTATCTTTGAATAATGTAACCTAAAGCTGATGTTATTTGATTTGGCTAAGCTATTCATACGATTAATTTGCAATCATGCGGTAGTCGAACACATAATTAAACACGCTTAATCATGATGCTCCAAGTGAGATTCAATATTCGTTTGATATTCGATTATTAAAAAAAAATAACTAATAGGTATGGTGGACATTATATTGTGTCCTGAATAGACGTTTTATGGATGGACATATTCGTATTGGTATAAAATTGAGGCATTCGTAATTAATTATGGTAATTTCAATTCAACTACTCATTTGGGCAATCGATAAACTTGAAATTAATTAGAAATATTATTTGCCCGACAACATATAGCAATTTATAGAAAGTAGAACACACCTTTATGAACATCGCTATTATTTGAATGTTCACGCAGCGTCAAAGACCTATTATTCAAAGATAATACTACGGTACTTATTATTGAGATGATTTATATATTGCTTATTACGGGAGGTTTACCAAAATATATTTATAGTTGTAGTTATTAAGCTCTGGGCATTCTTTTATGAAGGTTTCCTACACACCAATGGACCTGTTCCCGACGCTATAGTACACCAACCGACGTCGCTAAGCGTTCGTGGAGAGAAGAAAACTCTTTCGGGAAAATCAAATTTCCCTCCACGAATGCTATAACGATAGCTTCGAGAACATGACACCAGAGAGCTTTCGTTGGTTGGTTGGTTGGTTGTTTGGGGTTTAAAGCCACTTTCAAGATTGTTTTCACTCACATCATAGCTTGCATGCATATGTACTGCTAGTACTAGTCTGGATTTCCACCAGTTTTGTTTTTTATAGTGCTAACTAACTTGGAGGTATATCATGCCGCAGAACATGAATACCCCACCCAGACACAGTATACTGACTCCGAGCCGACCAGTTCTTGCTTTACCCCTTTAATGCTGAGCGCCAAGCAGGGGAACAACAAGTACCATCTTTGAACATCTTTTGGTATGATGCGATCAGGGATCAAACTCGCGACCATCCGCATTCTGGGCCAATGCTCTAACCATTACACCACAGAGCCGACTTGTAGGGCGGAGGTGAAGGACAAACATGTGATATGGTGATATCGACAGTTGCCATTGATACAGCTAGCTACAGCATCTGTAAGTAACTCAGAATGACCTGAAGAAATGTGAAATGTCAGAAATGATTTGGCTTTTATTTGAATTTAGATCTGCTTTCAAGATTATTTCATTCATATCGTGGTTGACAGAGCAGGAGGAAACTGGCAACACCTGTGTCAGAAATGTATTTACAAGAAATCAGTGAGAAATCTATGAGCATTTACAAGAAATCTGTGAGTATTTAAAAGAAATCTGCGAGTGTTTACAAGAAATCTGTATTTACAAGAAATCTGAGTATTTATAAGAAATCTGTGAGTATTTATAAGAAATTTATAAGAAATCTGCGAGTATTTATAAGAAATCTGTGAGTTTTTATGAGAAATCTGAGTATTTATAAGAAATCTGTGAGTATTTATAAGAAATCTGAGTATTTATAAGAAATCTGTGAGTATTTATAAGAAATCTGAGTATTTATAAGAAATCTGTAAGTATTTATAAGAAATCTGTGAGTATTTATAAGAAATCTGCGAATATTTATAAGAAATCTGAGTATTTATAAGAAATCTGCGAGTATTTATAAGAAATCTGAGTATTTATATGAAATCTGCGAGTATTTATAAGAAATCTGTGACTCACCTCTGGTGCCATGAAGGCAATGGTGCCAAGCAGCTGTCCCTGGAACTCTCCGGCACCGGTCGCCTGAGACGCGAGTCTGGCAGCGGCGCCAAAGTCACCGATCCTCAACCTCTTCCCTGTGCCATCAGCTAGTAAGTTGGCACCTGAATGAGAGATCAATATGCATGTACACCTGACGTTTCTCTACGTTATCTGTCTACCTTCTCAGTTAATCAGTCTTTTTTTGTCTTTTATTTTAGTTTAAATTTAAAGCAAAATCGATATTATACTTTAAATGAAAAACGCCGAAAATCACAGTCAAAACTCTATAGAGCATTTATGAATGCCATCAAAATATAGAAGGTTAAGTTATTAAAAAGTGTCTGTGATGCCAATACAGCTTCTGATAGTTAATGATTACTGCTTTAGAATAGGAAAGAAAATTTGGTGTTGTGTTTCAGAGATGAGATGATTCACAGGAGGGACCAGCTCCGTGGCGTAATGGTTAGAGCGTCGGCCCGGAGTGCGGAATGTCGCGGGTTCGATCCCCGGTCGCGTCATACCAAACGATGTTAAAAGATGGTACTTGTTGTTCCCCTGCTTGGGCGCTCAGCATTAAAGGGGTAAAGCAAGGACTGGTCGGCTCGGAGTCAGTATACCATGTCTGAGTGGACAAATCTTGAAAGTGGCTTTAAAACCCAAATCAACCAACCAACCACAGGAGGGGATTCAAACCAAAAACTTTGGGTTTGTTGTATAATGAGCAATGTCTGACCTTTGAGATCCCTGTGTAGGATGCCACTGTCATGGAGATACGCGAGGCCCTGTAGCACCTGTCTGGTGTAGCTGGTTATGACCTCGTCCGAGAATGACCCGTATCGACCAAGAAGATATGTTAATGATCCACCTGTCATAAATAAATTTACAGTGAATCCGGCAAAATGATTGGTTCACATGACCCCAAAACAGTCATACTGCGACCAATGAAATTTTCTTAGGCCACTTGGACTTGATTGACAGGTGGCTGGTCGCGATGCACCACCAACAGTTTGTTGTAAATATTAATGCTCAGCTCAAAAAAATATTAATTACTCATGTTATACCAATAAATCCATTAAATCACCACCAATTTGTTGAGTATTGTTTTTATAAGGATTGACTGCAATATAGTTTTATGTTCATCGAGGTATGAACAGAAAAACCAATGTGCAAACTTTTGTATGAACAGTTTCGCAGATTCATACAGTTTGCACATCAGCTTTTCTGTTCATACCTCGATGAATGAAAAAAAAAATATTTCAGTCAATCCTTAAATGATATTATGCTAGAGTTACAACACCTTTAATGGATAGAGTACGGTCTACCCCTGTATATAGTGTATTAAAGTATAGTTTTGCCTTGAACTATTATAGTTGAAGTATAAGTACTCTAACATTGCACACATTTGTTGAAAACAGAAACCTATATTGAATGTTCATCAATCGTCATTTTACGAATACATAAACTTCGCCCGTTAACTGGCTGTTCCATCAACTGGGTGGTGCTCCAGACACGACGTCATGCCACTGTGACGTCATATTGTATGTGCGCCACCAGCTCGTCACAGTGTTTGTAGTCATTATTAACGAGGGAGTTAAAAGTAAGGGCACATTGGCATTTTGCCAAGTGGCTTTACCTCGTAATAAAGTATTGTCGGCACCTTTGATCTCACAGTGTACTATGTTAGAATTAGATTATCTGTACCTAGATAAATTATGAGCTTTAGCAAGCATTAATTTCCTAACGGACAGGCAATCTGTAGGTTATTTTGTATATTCATTATGAATTTTAATCACTTGATAATCTTAGTTAAAATTGACAATTTATTTTATGAAGCTCCGTTAATTTAACAATGCCTTTTCCCATTATTCATAAAAGATTGGTCAATATAGCTATTGAGTTGCAGAGTGAAATTGTACTGAGTCTAGATCAGGGTGATGTTTCACAGAATAACAGTCCTACAAGAGTCGTAATCCATACACCTGCATGCTGAGTTACGACTTTCATAGCACTACGAGCATTTTGTGGAACGGGACCCTGCCTGATGTAAATAGCAAACCGTTCCAGACCTGGCATCCACTCCACGAACATGTTGAAGTGACATCCCTGCTTAGTGGCGCCGAAGATGCGGACGATGTTTGGGTGGTTCAGTCGCGCCATCATGTGGACTTCCTCCGAGATAGCTTCGATAACCTTCTCTTGCTCGTCAGGGCTATTACGACAAAATGAGATCTGAAAATGGAGTACGAGAGAAAAATAATAATCTTGTTATTATTCTAAATTTTTTTTTTCTTTTTCTTCGTTCAAATTGTTGCCGAGATCCACTCTCTAGATCATTACCCATATCATATAAAATTTCAATAGGCTGAAAACTTGTTATGTAATACTCATTGAAATCACAATCGCTCCTGTGCAATATTATGAAACAATGATTTTACAACCACTTTGCTGAATAGCATTTCCAACAAATTTCTCGTAAAATCATTTGGGCTGCATTCAGGCTGCACTACATAGCAGCGGTTGGCTGAACGAGTTCCTAGCAAATATCAGCAAATCAGTTTGTCCATGCATGCAATGATTGGCTTCATGCTTTGGGTTTTCCTATAAAACACTACGTGGGTCCAAACCCGTAATAAAAAGTAACACCACTGGCTGAACGGCTTCCATAGGACTACATAGTACTACCGGTATGTTGTTTCTTTGATGACTGTTTTATTAATTGGGTGTAGAACCGTTTTCAAGATTCTTTTACTTATATCATTGCTTGTCAGTTTAATGCAGGAGAACACCTGCAACATGGTTCCCACTTATTTTGGCCATTTTTTTAAGGCCCACAATCGTAGCTGGCTGAATACACATTGTAGTACGGAAAAATTTCAGTTTAGAATACACAGTACAATTATATATTTTATTCATAATTGAACGTAGCCTGTACAATTATATAACATAATTGAATGAATTCTTTCCATGTCTGTTAAATAAACATTAATAGATTTGACGTAAACCACAAACTGATTTTGAAGAAAAGACCACTGCATTTACAGTCTCCAATCCACATATTAATTATTATTATTATTATTATTATTATATATAAGACATTTGGCAATACACAGTGGGTGGCAGACCCTCCCTCCAGGGTGAGAGAGTGAGTGAATTATTGTTTTACATCACAGCGGGAATCCTTCACCGATACGTGACGATCCCTCCAGGGCATAGGGGGGTGTCTTCATACCTCTGACACCCCTGGATCTGCTGCAAGTCCAACATTCTACCACTGCGCTACCACTTGCCAAACCACTACTTAGTACTATTTAGTGAAAAGTGCAGTGAGTAGTGTAGGCTGAATGCACCTGTCGTGATTGTAAATGCAGCTAGCTACTCGCCTGTTTAACTGCCATCAGCACACCAGTGCGGACGTCGCGCGCCTGGTAGCACGTGCTGTAGGCACCGGTTCCTAGCAGCGGTCCCTTCACCCAGTGGATGTTCTCGTAGTAGATGGCCGGCTGGTCACTGTCAGGTCCGACATCGTCCTCCTGTCAACGATGGAACAACTTATGGAATTTACAGATTTTGCTACCGTGCACTTCTTAAACCCTCACGTTGTTGGATTAGGCACGGCTCCAGCTCTTTAGGGCATCTCCGGTTGCCATCAGCATGGAGAGGGTTAAATAACAATCCAAAACGCTCTCGAAGTGAGCTCTTGTAAATGGTTATGAGAGCGCTATGGCCTCAGTAGATATGAGCACTTTGAGAAATGATACCCAGAGTGAAAACTTTTACCACTGTGCTACCATCGCCCTACTCAAATGTGTAAGATCAGTGCTCGCTCACCTCCGGCTGGATACGGATGGTAACGACCTCCTCCCTGGCTGTTGGTGTCAAACCCGGCACGATGGGGCAGGGCTCCTGTTTCTCCGACACTTCCATCGCTCGAGCCAACGCCTCCGCCTCCTCTCTCTCCACCTCCTCCTTACACGTACATTTCTCGATGTCGCTGCTTGATGCTAAAGCTGATAAATTTACATGTGAAAAACATAATGAAATTATTTGTAGTTTACGAAAAAAAAGATGATAATTCATTGTATAAATCATAAATTGTAAGAATTAATATCATACTAAATTTTTAATAAATATTTTATATTACTGATATCATATAATAACTGATTTTTCAAAATTATTTTCAATTCATATATTTATTTTCAATTCGTATATATAAGAAAAAATAAGAACAAACTGTATAACTCAAAATGGAAAATAATTGAAGACAGGATATCACTTTTTTTTATTATCATAAAAATAAAGTAATGAATGAAATAATTAGTAGCGACATATAGGGAATATTTCACGAATATGCAGTGAAAATGGAGTCTCAAATTTAAAGAATATCATACCTTGATCAGCTGTGTTGTTTGGGGAGGTCTTGGGCGACTCTGCGACCTCTGACCTGAAAGAAACTGGATGCTCGCTAGGAGTTCCAGGAGAAATGCAGTTCTGGAGATCAAGGAGGTCATCGGAACTCATAGTTTCCTGGTCAGCAGTGTGGAAGGCGGAATCGTGCTCGGGGGTGTTCGGGGCTGCAGCAGACCCCACGGGAATGGCGTCTTCATGCTCGTGAGACTTGTCATCGTACACGTCACAAGACGCGGAGGGCAACGAGCGATGGCTGGAGGATTCTGGACCGTGACGGTGACAGCAGTGACCTTCGCAATCGCACAATGAGATGTGCTCCTCGAAATCTGCGACGCTATTGGACGAGGAGTCCTTCAGAGCAAATATGCTGTCATTAGCCTCATCCTGGTTTGTGCGGGGACTCTGCGTCGCTCGTGGGTTTTGCAGCGTCTCTGCGGGAGACACAACACAGATCAGAGGAATGAGATCGGGTTTCGGAGAAGCTGTCAATATTAAGGTTACAGAGGCTTCATCCGACTGGCTGTCGTTCTTCTCGTGCTGCGACTTCGCCAGTAGAATCGAGTCCTTCGTGACTCTCCGAGGTATAACTCGTCGTTTTCTCTTCCCACGTGAATGTATCGGTGTATTTGGAGGACAGCTTGGAATGGACTTGCCACCGGCATCACTGGGAGTTTCCGAGCCAACGGTCGCCGGGGAGGGACACCGGGGTGAAGACAACGGGGATTCTGTCGGGGACCCAAAAGGCGAGTCCACGTCATTGTGAAAGTTTTTCTTTGAGCCGTGTTGCAGTTCCTGAACGATCTTCTCCGACAGCTGGAAATCGTTGATGATTCTGGCCAGCTTCCGCTTGACTGATATCACAGACGACGAGTCGATGTCCGACAGGAGACTCTCCAGTTCCTGGATGATCGAATGCAGGTGAGCTCCGAGTTTAGCCGTCAGGAGAAATACCCGTCTGGCCATGCGCGAGATCCTGACGTGAGCATTGCACACCGCCTTCACGGAGAAGCGTGCCACTGACAGCAGTCTCTCAGAGTTGACGGTGTGGGAGTCGTTGGCAGCCGAAGCACCTGCCTCGTCGGGAACCGCGGAAGCAGACGCTGCATCTGCGGCGCCCTCTATCTCACGGGGCAGGAAGTTGTGGGGAAACTCCTCCATGAGTTTGTCGATGATGTAGAGCCGACCCAGCAGCCATTGCCATTGAACGGAGTCCACCATGTACTGTTCTGTTACACACGTCAGTACGTAGTTCAAACCGTCCAAGCCGTTCACACCTAAAATGGTAAGAATAAAAACAGTAAATTCTAAATTCCCACTTAATTTGTTGTATTCCAAACATCTGTCTCTGCTAAAATTAATTTATAAAAGATAAAATAAACATTTAAAACAATCAGGGTTTTTCATTTGTACCTAATATTGCCAGTTGTTTTTTTGTGCCCTAAAACTTAGATTCCCATAAAGAAAGAATTTACATTCATGTTCCACGTCTTCCTGCACAAATGAAACACCAAGCATCAAAACACTGACAACTGTTGGTGTTTTTTGTAGTTGTGTAATTTATGTACATTAAATACTTGACTCTTGATCAAGCTAAGACTAGATAAATGCATGAGTTGCAACCACATTGAAACGAATAATCCAACAAATTAATCACAATTAAAAGTATTTCCATCCACTAGTCTTGCACACCAACGAGGCTGCTTTCTACTTGATTCACTAATGGTAATTTTTTGGTTTGTTGAGAATATGTACATTATAATACTTGACTCTAGATCAATTAAGTGTTGCAACCATGATGAAACATATTAAACCAACAAGTTAATCATACTCAAAAGACTTGCACATCGAACAGTATAACTTTCTCCTTGCTTCGTTAATCACAATTTCTGCTCCAGTTACTTGTAGAACGAAGATTAAAATGAAGGAATGTTAATTTATTAAGACACTTGCCAGGGTTGACGATCTCTCTGCCAACTGCCAGCTCTCCTGATTGTCCTTTAGCCAGCTCAACCACTGTCGATATCGACAGCTGGCTCGTCCTCCTGAAATAGATGTCATGTTGAAATTAACAACAAACAATAAGAAATTAATTAACAAACAGTAAGAAATTAATTAACAAGCAGTTTGAAATGAATAAACAAACAGGTTGAAATTAATTAACAAACAGTTTGAAATTCTTCAGAAATAAGAAAAAGATTTTTAGTAAATGAGAAATATATGCAATAATACAAATCTCAAGATATACAGTTCCATTTAAAACAATTCATAAGATATAATCCCATTTTGACTCACCAGAGCAAAATTGGATATCCCTGAGTTGCATGTTCTGATGTTGTTTGGGATAAAATACACTGGACAAATGTTTCCAAGTAGAAGTTTGAGGAACAAGGACTTTTACAAGAGTGAGTGAGTGAATTAATGTTTTACGTCATAGCGGGAATCTCTCACCCATAAGCGACGATGAATTAATTAATTATACAACATGAATGGATAACATAAAATGCAGCATGAAAAACATGCCAAAAACTGTTTGATTAAAAGTGAAGTATATGATTGAATACATGGAATTATGAAATGGAATTTGAACAAATAGTGTGAACAAGAATTTACAAGAATTCTACTTGTTTTGTAAAAATAACCATGAAAACTGAATTGTTATTAAATTTCGTAGATTTCAACCATCTTCCCCAAGTAATGAAGGATTTTCAAGATATGGAATCTGGTTTTACATATCTATTTATGTGGATCAGCAGAAAAGTTCCATATTTGTGTAAATTAAATAAAAAATAAATATTGGTAATGAAGGAATTAGTGCTTTAAATCGCAGCGGGAATATTTCACCCATACGTGACAACAACAAAAAACTAAAAAACTCTTGGACTTACTTGTTGCCGTCGGTGCACTTGATGATGATGGCGTCCACGATGGGTTTGAGTAGACTCTGTAGACGTTGTTGTTGCTGCTGATCTCGACACGGGGTGTATGATAACATTGTACGCACTGCTCTCTGTTAAACAATAGAATGAAATGGATGTCAATTACAGCAGCACAAACTGGCAGAGTGATTAATTTTTATTCTTTTCTTTTTAAAGTTTCCTTTTTTTCTCTTTCTAAAATATGTTCAATTTGTAGAACTGAAAACACCTTCCTTTAATGTATCTGATTGATGTATTTATAATACATTATTTTGCAAATATTATCCAAACATTTCTTGACATACATCATCGTAAATCGATATTCATCAAATTCATGTCAAATATTGAATTACTACATTATCTAGTCACGAAAAGAGACTTCTACATTACATAGCCTTTCATTGATTCAATCCGTATTAAGATTTGAAATAATTCTTGTCCAAATTGGAATGGAATGCATTTTCAATGCAAATTTGGTGAAAAATATCTGCAGTGGATATTCCTCTTAAAGGCATACAATCACAGATTGTTGACATATGGGCAAACATATTTTACTTGAAAGTATGTAAATCTTGAAAGTATGTAAATTTGAATTGTCTCTGCAAGTATATTAGGCAACAAGCTACATTTTCTGCAGGTTCCACAGGTTTTCAATATTTTTTCATAGTTTTGTATTTTGTATTGTGAGATAGAAAAAGAAAAATATAACATAAAATATGAAAATATTGAAAACCAGTTAGATATGCGGAAAATGTAGCTTGATGCTCAATACATTTGTGTAGACAAATCAAATGTATATACTTTCAGGTAAAATACTGACCATGAAATATGTCAACAAACCTTTAATAAAAATAAATAAACATCATCACGTTATTTTGAAAGCTTACCAAACTGGCCACAAATACCCTGTACACAGGATCGCCACACATAAATGCCAGGATGTTGGTGCACGTATCCAGCATCTTCCGAGTAGTGGCCTGTCTGTCAGGGGAGATAACCACGCCAGACCGACCCTCGCCCATTCCACGGAGCAAAGTTCCGATCACTTCCTTGCTCAGGTGCTTAACTCCAGTTTCCCGGAGCGACCAATTCCGAGAGAAAAGGCAGGAGACCAAATCTTCTCCCAGAACCTGAAGACGTAATACTGATGTTAAATATGTTATACGCAATCCCAAAAATTTCCAACATATCTTGTTTGCAGACCTGATAATATTATCAAAATATTTTGCTATTTCCCATTCATGTTCTAAAATAAAAGTGTAAAAGAATCATTAAAAAATAGAAACATTTTTTCTTGATTCCCTAAAAATGTGGTTCCCTAAAAATCTGTCTTTCAGTGCAGGTTGTAATTACTTTCTCAGAAAACTGTGAGAAATGTTTTTAATTAGCCTTCTGTGTCGTGAATTAAGCATACAGGGATGAGAATGGGAAAATGTGTCTTCAGCTGAAACAGCCGGGGTCCAGGGACCCAAGATCAACCCCGGAGCCTCAAAATCTGAAAGATTTTCATCCCTGAGCACAACACAGTTTAAGAATGGCCTATCAACCACCATTCCTGTGATTGAATGGGATATATTGACCACAAATTGCAAGCTGTCCACAGCAGCAAATGGATTCTGGAGAAAAAAAAAGTTTTTTTTAAATACGTAAAGAAAAACATGAAGTGGACTACTTTACCTGTATCCACGGTTCTGCGGTGGGCATGTTCTCTCGGTGAATGGGTTCGGCGTGAGGTAGACGGAGTTCTCTCTCCTGGACGGCCTGGGGGGAGGGGGCACGGGTGTTCGGGGGAGCCTCGGGTACGTCTGCCTCAGCTGGAGTTCTGAAGTCGGACAAGTCAGCTGTTACTGTTAGGATCAACTTTGTTTACACTACCCTGTTCCACTGAATGATTCTTGTCCAAGGAGAGTCACAACTTACTACGATTGTGCAGCCAGATACCACTGTCAGTGCTACGATCATTCTGTGGAATGGGCTTGTAATGTTTATTTGTAAAAAAAATGTTTACTGTTATTTTTTTATTTGTAATTTTGCTTTGTAGCAATAATTTATAAAATAAATTTTTTAGAATATTTATAACATTGGTTTACAAAACAATTGAAACAAACATGTGTGTCACACGATGAATTCATATAGACGAGAAGAAAAAATACACAAGATAATAAATGTGATTTTTCTTGTTTTCTTACGTCTTTATCTCGACCGTCATGGTCTTCCATTGGGCACGACACAGGGGACATATGAGAGGTTCATTCTGTCTTCTACATTCTTCAAACCCTGCAAACACAAACATAAAACTGCACAATACCACTCCAAAAGAAACCATTCTAGGATCAGGTATATGTTGTTGCCATGACAACTCACAGTTGGAAACACAATCTACATTACAAGAACATAATTATTCAGATTTACGCCTCGGGTTGATTCACATAGGATATCACAAAACGGGTCAATACTACAGAAATGATTGTGAGCGTGAGTGCATGTAGACTCACAGATGGCAATGCAGTGGTGGTGGAGTCTGTTGTGACAGCCGTGTTCACATCGGAGTAGACTCTCTCCCTCCAGCATCTCCAGCAAACAGATAGGACACGTGTCCTCTTCCTCCCTCACACTCCTGGCGTGAAACAATAATGACATCACTTAGCCTGAGCAATGCAAGACTGCTGAGATATAACTAAATAATCAAGAACTTGATTTACAAAGTCACTGAGTGATTTGTCGTTTAAACACCACAGCAGGAATCTTTGACCCAACATAAGCAATGATGACTGGAGAAGAAAATTATGGGGATTCACAGTGGGGTAGTAAGGAATTTCAGTTATCGCTTTATATATATGAAAAACTTTTGTTTTTTAGATACTCTTTCAAGATTATTTCACTTTTGTCATGCCTTGTTAGTAAAAATGCATGGACAGAATGGTACTCATGAACCAAGGACGATCTGGCCTTGAGATTACTAAACTTTATGAGTATGATTTCATGCTGAAGCTCATCTTGTGGGAATTTGTGAACAAAACTTTGAGTTGAGCATGAAATCGTACTCAAAAAGTATTCATAATCTCGGAGGTCAACACAAGGAGTATAGGAGTAGATAGGAGGTCAACACAAGGAGTATCTGGCTGGATAGGAGGTCAGCACAAGGAGTATTAGAGTAGATAGGTCAGCACAAGGAGTATTAGAGTAGATAGGAGGTCAGTACAATGCGTATCGGTGTAGATAGGAGGTCAGCACAAGGAGTATTAGAGTAGATAGGAGGTCAGTACAAGGAGTATCGGGGTAGATAGGAGGTTAACACAAGGAGTATCGGGGTAGATAGGAGGTTAACACAAGGAGTATTGGGGTAGATAGGAGGTTAACACAAGGAGTATTGGGGTAGATAGGTCAGCACATAGGAGGCCAGCGTGTGGAGTACTTACCCTGTGTCACTCTCTGAAGGCAGACTGGTCTCTGCGGAGGAAGCTACCTGGTCTTCTTGTCGTTGTTGGGCAGCTTCCCTCTTCTTGTCCTTCTCAATCTGACGGCTGTGGATCCTCAATGACCGTCTATCGTGGTACATTCGAAATAGGCTTTCAACCTGAAACAAAAAGCATTAAAGACATTGTCAGCAATTACTTTTGTCCCTCTTGAAATCTTTACTCTCAGTATTGTAAAGCCCAGTAACCAGGGCGATTCACCCCGAGTGATATTAAACTACATAATCTTTTTTGGTTGTTGATTTGGGGTTTAAAGCCACTTTAAAGATTGTTTCACTCACATCATGGCTTGCATGCATATGTACTGCTTGTACTAGCCTGGATTTCCACCAGTTATTTTATAGTGCTAGCTCACTTGGAATATCACATGCCGCATGGATTTCCTACTCAGACACAGTATACTGACTCCGAGCCGACCAGTCTTTTAACGTCTTTTGGTATGACACGACCGGGGATTGAACCCGCATCCTTCCGCACTCCGGGCCAACACTCTAACCATTACACCACAGAGCAGGCCTCTAACTAGATAATCAACATGATTATTTTAACAAGTGCAGCTACATATGCATAGTATCCATAATAAATTTAATGTAGTCCCTAAAAATAGGAAAACCAATAATTACCAATGACAGCATCTTTCAGAAAAAAAGAAAGAACAAAATTCCAGTTCACATTAGTAGATTAATTAGTCAATTTATAGTATAACCTCGTTGAGGGAACCTTGCGCACATATGCTTTAATCAAATGACATAGAAGCATTACAGTACTTGCCTCGTAGTTCTTGAGAGTTTTGCTCCATAGGCAGTTGTCGTTGTGTCGGACCTGGAAGACTCGCAGCATCACGAAGAGTACGTGCACACAGTGAGGCCCGCGACCACAGCTACAAGTCTGAGGAAATGTGATACTGTACTGTGAAAACAACTGTACATTAACATCTGGACATTGCTGGCAATGATGTTTATCAAGTATTGTTATTTTCTGTCAACCAACCATTCATAATCTCCAATTATTATTATTTATATATTGGACCTATCCAAAATATTATATTATATCTATTTATATTTTTGACTTCCTAAGCCAACATTATCAGAAAAAGAATCAATAAACCAGGGAATCAACTATGGCCTAATGCTGGAAAAAAAGACTACCTAATGATGGCAGTGAGCCAGGGATACAATAGTTTTAGGATCTATCAGACTGTGCTACCATATAGTTTTAAGATCTGTCAGACTGTGCTACCATATAGTTTTAGGATCTGTCAGACTGTTACCATGGTTATAGGATCTGTCGGCCTATGTTACCATATAGTCTTAGGATTTGTTAGACTGTTACCATGGTTATTAGATCTGTCAGACCGTTACCATGGTTATCAGATCTGTCAGACTGGGTCACCATGATTTCCGGGTCTGTCGAACAGGGTCATCACGGTTACCAGACACATACCTGTGGTCCGATGATGACACGGAACTTGTGGTCTGGGGAATCCCCGCCAATGAGCAGGGAGTTGGGTCCAGTCTGTTGCAGGAGGTATAGACGGGCACGCTGCACGCGCTCAATGCGCTTCTTGGAAAGTTCGCTGTTGGACGCGGGGTCAATGCTCGGATTGGAGAGGTTACGTCGACCTTGGACTGTCTGACCAGGAGTGGACTGACGAAACTGAAACATTAAATGTGAATCATAATCATATTGAATAAATTGAGCAAGCGAGTTATTGTTTTATGGAGCAGCAAGAATTTTTCACCCATACGTGACGACATAATCAATAAGATTTTATCTTCAGTGAATATGGTGTTAGAAACTTTGTTGAATTAATCTGTCACCCATTTGCAACAACTATAAACATGACAATGAATCAAAATATTTAGATCTATAAATAAAATTGACCACATAATTATGTTAGTTAGTATTTCAAATCAAATTTTGAATTCCTGTAAAAAATTACAATTTATAAATCATTACTTGCAAGTAAATCAGCTTATCAAGTAAAAGCGTCCATGTTAATACCCAAATAAAGAAAACAATATTTACTACAAAAAAACACACAATAAAAGTAACAGGAAAAATAAAAAATAAATTCAGGAAGTATATATTAATTATGTGATGAGTTGAAAGTGCATTCTTACAGAACTAGCAGGGGATAGTTTTTTCCATGGAACTCCGGAGAGAATGGGCTGAGAGTTTACAACTTGTTGCGTGAATGCTGATTCCGCACCGGGATTGGTGTTCCTCCGCTTAGACGAACTGGAAATACTCAGCGGAATCTGTATACAACAGGGAAAATCTGTATACAACACAAAGAATGAATAGACAAATAGATATTGTACTCATAGAGTAGCAATACACATTTGTTACTTGTATGAAACAAAATTAAATTGAAGACATAAGTGAAAACACACTAAACATCACGAAACACCAATTGCATAAATGCATCCAATTAAAATTTGTATTGACAGGAAAAGAGTAAAACCTTTTCAAATCGCAACAAAATACAAATTTGCATAACTAAACATTGCAATTTTTTTCCTGTAAAACCAGTTTTCTACGACTCAACTGTGGCAGTGTGAGTCAGAGTGACAAATTTATCTTCATGGATAATTAAATATCGTGAACTTTATCTGCGGAATTAGTTTTCTGCGACTCACCTGTGAGGGGGCAACTGATGCTGCTGATCCGTTACTGTGCCGAGCAGACTGAAGTGAAGTAAAAAGTAGGATTTCAAAATTCAGAGATTCCAATTCTAAATTCTGACAGCAGTATGGCTTATAATTAATTTATTAGAGCCGTTTTTTGTTTTTTTTAATTGTGGTTTAAATTTGCTTAAAAGATTCTTTCACATATAACAACTTGTCAGTTTATGGCAGGAGGAAACCCACAACATCAATAGCACTAACTGGTACTGACAGAACAAAGATGATATCTGCATTGCTAGTATACAGACAGCGCATTCTATCAATATCGCGTAAGAAAGATAACTTTCACAAACATTGATGCCACGCTCCCACGATGACACTGATTTAATCTGTCTCATATTTTAACATTATATAAAAATTATTATTCAGATGATATCACCAACCGTTCCCAGAATGAACTCGTTATTCATAGTTCTTTCTTCAACCCCAAAACCACTCCACATCCCAAACCTTGACTAAGCCTAAAGCAGACCAATGGTCTGCATAGAAAATAGTTTTTCGTGTTTCGATAAACATTAAGAGCTGGTGACCGCGCACGTCCTAAACAGTCAACACACACAGCAAACAAAATCACTGAAAACACATTTTTCTTTAGTTAAACACATTTTTTGCTTGCCGTGTTTGGGCTTTAGCCATCAACCTATCTCACCAATGGTCTGCTTTTTTTCCTGTCGGTGTCTTTTTTACACGTAGGCAGGTGAGGGATGGATCGAGGCCGCTCCCTAACACGTACTTCTTCCCGACGTTCCATTTTTGTAACTTTCCTCCTGAAAAACATTTATGTAGTAACAGTATATCTCTTAATTTTAGCTTATTATTAATAAGTATTACATTTATATAATTTGATATAGTTTCTATAATCTATTAATTTAGCCAACTCAGAGTTTCAAATAAGCACAGAATTTTGTTATATATATTTTTTTAATTGGCCCCAATAAGCACAGAATATGATTGTTGGTTGATTTGGGATTTAAAGCCTCTTTCAAGATTTCTTTCACTCACATCATGGCTTGCATGCATATGTACTGGATTTCCACCAGTTTGTATAGTGCTAGCTCACTTGGAGGTATATCATGCCGCAGATAGAACATGAATACCCCACCCAGACACAGTGTATTGCTTTACCCCTTTAATGCTGAGAGCTAAGCAGGGGAACAACAAGTACCATATTTTAAAGTCTTTTGGTATGACGCAACCTGGGATTGAACCATTACGCCACGGAGCCAGCCACAGAATTATGAATGTGCATGTCAAAGATGACAGCCCATGAACAACTGTCTGAGGCACTGTAGCACTACTAATGTTTACCGTCTATTTTGTGTTACATGTTTGTTACTGTTCCTGTAAAGTATTCTGTTGGTTGTGATGAACATTATAATTATAACAGCATATTACTACACATGTGCTGGCTTATTGTCTGCCATCTAGCGCAAAACTCTACAAATGCACCGACATACAAATATCACATGTGATGGGATGAATTTATTAATAGTACTACCGGGTAATTAATAGTATTAGATCATGTTATACTAGCTCTAGTAGCTGGGTGAGCAATGCCATTCTAATTGAATATGTGTCCAGTGCTTCAACGGCTTGTAGTGGACATTATTATTATTATTATTATTATTATTGTTATTATTATTGTTATTATTATTATTATTATTATTATTATTGTACTAGCTGTCATTTTAATCATGTTAAGTTATATAAGAGTCTATTTGTCATTTTAAACTAAAAACTTTAATGAGTAATGCTGATGTTCACATTGCAGCAGTTCAGTAGAAGATCAGGAAAAAATAAACCCATAAAACTGCAAATTCAAACAATGGACCAGATACAAAGCAAATAGATCAATAAACGCCAGTGAAATCCATGCATATGCTTGCCAGCACCAGAGCACAGACCTCTGGCAGATTCTATGAGGAATTGGATCCAATCTAAAAATAGATCCTGGCATTGACAAGACAAGATGGGTTTGGGAGGCTGTGGTGTAGGGTTACCTTTCTGCCAGTTCTGGTGCGATGTGGGATTGGTCTTCTTCATCTTCTTCCGCCTCGCTTTCTCGTTCAATACTCCTGCTCTTGACCGGTCGCAGACGCTGTCGCCAGTTGTGGGGACCCTGGAAGTCGCCATCGTCTTCCCCGACGCTGCCCGTGTCCCCAGTCGCTGCCCCGGAGTCGGAGTCAGGCAGCAGAGTGGAGTTTGCCGGGGAGGCCATGTTGATGAAAACTCAGAGATGTCATGCACATCCCAACTTCAAAATTGTGTCTCGTCTCACCGTTTTGTAGATTGATGTTGTCACTGCCTTCGAAAGTTGAATGATTAGAAGTTGTCAATTAAGTTTGTGACCCATGCGACCGGTGTTAACTTTATCAAGTCAAAGTTCTTTCCGCGGCGGGAATGTTCTTGTGATGGTATGTTTATCAGCCTCGTTCTCAGCAGGGGGAATTTTGGAAATACTACAGGATGTACGAATAATTGTACAGTAGTAAATATAGGCAGTAACGGTTGTCTGTTGGAAAGTGTACTTTTTCATCAGTGGGTAAATAGATAAACCAATGTTTGCTCTTAGGTAGATGTATGTGGATATTTGATATGATTATAGTTGCTTAGTAGATATTACTGTTATGCATTGCTCCTACATGAGTATCTGAGATAAGATAAGACAAAGCTGTTTACCATTACGGGTATCTGGTTTGCACAAACATAGCATTATTATAAATCGCATATAAAATATGGGTAAACATAGGCAGGATACACATGTATAACAATACAGCAACTTAAGACAAGTAAACATTTAAGAAAACAAGTAGGTAAATACAGTAGTACACATGATGCATTTAGAAAGATAATGTTTAAACAACTTCTTAACGTAAAGATATAACCCTTTTGACGAAAATGTTAATAGGAAAGCCCACACAGCTGAGATATAGTGTGTACTAATTCTTGTATGAAGATGCTATTACTAGTGGAAACCCATGTAAAAATGTTTTATGTATACGCAATCTGCTCAATGATAGTGGTTTCAGTTATATCTGGCGTGATATATCCATATTTTTCCAGCCAAAGAAAGAAGTATATCCCCACGTATTACCTGTTCACTATCTATCCTTAGCCCACGTTCTCTTTTTAGGTGCAACAAAATAAGTGTATTAAAAAATCTCAGTGTATTCTGTACTATTATCATGCATTCTATGAAACGAAAAACTTCCTAGCAAATCCCTGTCCGCGATTACCATGTTCACTTTTATAATCTATATTGTACCTTATGTGAATAAAGGTTCTGTTCTGTTCTAAAGGGTAGCCACCATTAGAATTAATTTGTCTTTGACTATGGCATTTAATTCCCGCGTTCCTCCTTGGTAAGATGCGGGCCTGCACTGGCATGCATTTCACCTCAGATAAATACAGTAATAAAACTAACAATAATATCTGCCTCTTCACTAGTTAGAAGATTGATTTCTAATTGCATCTATATGCAATACTTTTACAAAGTAGGAATTTGTATTCGTTTATGTTTCTCTTGAAAGAGCGAAATGATGCATATAATTCCGGTTCCATCCACGCTGTGCATTTTACTTACTTCACGTTAACTGCAAAAGTTATATATATAAGTTATATTTATGACTGTACTAGCGGAAGTGATGTTTGTTGTATGTTGTTTATTTTACAAAAATCGGAAATATTTATACATTAATTAATTAGTTAATTAAAAAACTACCGGGATGGAGTAGTAAATGTTTTCCATCGCAATAACAACATGGTAATACTATATAATAAATATGTATACATTCTGCAGCCGTAATCCCGGCAACAATGATCAAGTAGGCCTACGTTGAAAGTGATAGAGGAAATATGAATCGCTGTTTCCAAGTAAAATGTATCCGGTATGTCCCCACTAGACCAACTACCTAGGCCTATTATAAGACGATTATAAATAACTGGTCGTTACAAGGTTGAATTCACATGCATATCCCTAGTAATGGGCTGTTCATGAAGCCGATTACAAAAGAACAGTCAGTAATAAGGGATAAGTAGAGATGTTGTCACAGAAGATTGGTCATTTAAAGCCGTTGACGACTTGCATGCCTTATAACCACCTAGTTGTTAGCTGTAGAACTGAACCAGGCACTTGAAGTAGGTCATTATTTTGTTTTAATAAATTGGTTTGTTTGTTTTTATAGGCTAGATATAGATATACTAGTAATTGTAATATAATAATTGTAAACATACACCAGTGCAATAACCACTGCCAGCTAATTGATAATCATCTATAGAAACTACAATCATCTATAGAAACTGCAAATAGATCTACCATTTGATATAAAAGAAACTATATATTACATTCTGATGAATAAAATAAAAAGTAATAAGTTCACCAGAGACTCATCGTGTATAAATATGTATACGACTACTAGTCGTGAGGCAAGTAGTTCGCAAGTATATGTTTACACTGCCTCGCTTTGAATAATTCTATTTTTAGATTTGAGCAGGTGCTTGTCAGACAGCGTATTTCTTCAGAAGATGCGCATCTGTTTTGTCGATGAAGATGATGCATCGGCCGCGCTTTGCCAGTTTTGTGTTTTTGTTTTGTTTATTGTGATAACACAATCATCTAGATACATTTAGGCACAGGCTATACTCCCTCCGAGTCGCTAGACCCTGTCAGTCTATCAAATCATATCTGGCGCCTCTTTGTAAATGACAAGGAAGTTGGGGTCATTTGTTGTTGTTGACAACTAGGTCACGTGTCATTTGTCAATGCTGATCACTTTCAGTAGGGAAATACTACCGCTTGTGCTACCGAATATAATCGACCGTATTTGAAGGCTTGACGATATATAACTCAAACTATAGGCAAAAGCGTGGAGTCTAAAGGTGCTAAAGGTGAGACGATATTATTAATTATAAATATCGAGATCGGTATCAACACGGATAAACAGAAAGTGGCATTGACATGGGATATAATTTCCGATAACTCATCAGGATCTATTGACAGATGATTGGTCAACTACAATGTCAGTGTCTTCTCTTGACATTGTGAAATATTGCATAATAATCACATATAAAATCACTTATAATGCCTCTAACATATTATAGTGTATATTTCTTAATTGAATGTAAATATAATAGATTTGTGAATTAATTTAATAATATAATGAATAATATTTCAAATATGATATTGCAACCATAGCTTTTTATTCCACATTAAACTATACCAATATCATATGTTACATATACCACTTTTTATATATTCTAGCTATATGATTGTGAAAGTAAAATATCACTTTTAATCTTTCTATATCGAATCTCTCACATATCTTTTTAGATCTTCCCCTCTCTCTCTCTCTCTCTCTCTCTCTCTCTCTCTCTCTCTCTCTCTCT
>JAUTBT010084092.1:0-12584 GCA_032361225.1 Lepetodrilus schrolli | reverse complement strand
CGTGGGTTCGGGTCTCCCCCCCCCCCCCCTCCTCCCCTACCCCACCCCTCAACACACGACTCCGTCCCCAATGCCGTTTTGAAGACCACGACGTGTTCCATTAAGGGCAGCCACAGGTCAATGACAATCGCAGCATGGATCAGTCCATTGATTCCGTGCATTTCTATGCTGAGAGAATAGGCCGCGATATGCAAGAGCTTCTGCTTACGTACATATCGAATGGTTGGTGCACAGACATTAAAGCATACTGGTTTCTTGACGAGACGGAAATTATACATACGCCAACAAGATTATCCCAAGTCTAATATCCGTTCTGTAACTAAATTCCATTACTGCTATATAATCGTGATTGTGAAGATTATGACATTTGACAAAGAGGAGGTACGTAATAACAGTATCTACATGTATTACATGAAGGCAATAACATAACATAACAGTACATACATATAGGAGGAAAATTCATAATGTATTACGAAAGTATCGCGGATGAATGTCATTCTATTCGTGAAGAACTGGGCAGAACTCGTTCGAGGTTAAATATATAGCATAGTTATAGATAGTGATCATGGCGATATTCCGTAAAATAACAGCAAGAAATTGGAAATTGGAAATATTTCAATATAAAAATGTTTGCATTGTTCGTTTAGATAACTGTAGAAATACCATTAAAGTACTTAACTGGCCGTTGTACAACCTTAAATCTAGTAGTAGTAGTAGTAGTAGTGGTGGTAGTGGTAGTAGTAGTAGTAGTAGTAGTAGTAGTAGTAGTAGTAGTAGTAGTAGTAGTAGTAGTAGTATAATTAATTGAAAAACCAACAAATAGTGGTCGTTAGCTCTCCCGTATGAAACAGCTTCAATTCCAACATTATTCATGGACTACGCCATTGCTTAAATTGGAGTATAACCTAATTATTAGAGTCACCGTTTCGTACAAGATATCCCTATTTAATCAGGCAGATGCACATATACCATTCTTATTATGTTAGTTTATAATTATAACGCCTCTGAGTTCAAACATCTAAACTTAGTTGCCATTGAACTTTGCAATTGACCAGTAAACACGGCCAAAACCATGTTGATTTATGGCATTAAAGTCTTATATTTGTGAACTCGCTGGCTCAGTTGCATTCATATGGGCACAATTGGGTCCTAGCACGTGATCAGACTGGTCAGCCAACCAGTCGACAAACCCAAAACTTTTGTGTATTTGTGTCGATTAACTGGCTGGTCAGTCGTCATGTCCATGTCTAAAAGTTAAGCATATTTACTCAAATGTTGTCTGGGTTTAAAATTAACTTTTTAACGTGTCGCACGTTGTGTAGCGAGTGTTCATTAAAATATATGTTTAACAGATAGATTACATTTAATTTTAAGCATTTGCATATACATAACAATCAATGTTTATTCATTTTGTTTGTCAAAATTTGAAATCGCATATATATTTTGTTTGTGGTTTTGTCTTCACATTTTCACAAAAGCCAGATTGCTTCGAGATATGAATGTTATGCCTGTTAGCGTAAAATATCTCTGTTTTCAATAGCATTGCCTTGATTAGAAAAAAAAGAGTTAATTTTGTGAGGAAATATTTAAACTAGAGTGCATCGGCGAATTACGTGCATTATAAGGTGAATCTGTGTTTGTTCCTCTCAGCTTAAAGCTATTGGTTTATTTTTGATGATTTGTGCATTGCATTAAATACACAACGTCAGACAATATAAGCAAACATATACCTTGCAATTTATTTCGAAATGATGATCTCGACCGAAAGTAAAATGTTTACAATTCCATGTGTATATTACCGGTCTTGACTCCAACTTTAATTGTGCCCCCACTGGAAACCTCTTCTTTTAGAATGTGCGGCTATTGACGTTGTCAACATGATGTTTTACACAACTAAAAGTCTGTTGTTAATTATTGTTTACATACTTGGAGGCACTTTACATGCACTAAGTTTGCATGACAAACTCTGGGTTTAAAACATATAGCGGCAAGCCGTTCGGCGTGCTTTTCCAGGAAGCAATTAGCTTATCGGAACTAGACGTGGCTGATCCCCATAGTAACCGTCAACGTAATGGACTGACAACATATTTTAACGTTACGTAATGTACCTTGTAAATATTTCTGTCAGTGGTTGAGTCATTTTCTAACAATTCGTCGACATAACCTGAGTCAATGCGTAAACTCCATCACAACCAAGCACGCATTGTTAAATGTACAAGATAAATAAATACCGTAGTCAAGTGAAGTTTGCATATAAAAGATGGTATAGACTATCAAGAACTCTAGATTTACTTAACTGATCTAGTGGTATATTTTGAACAGGAGTATTTGGGTGAGAACAAGGTTTGACATAGACTAAAGATGCTAATAATAGGGGTCGTTACTCCAAAGATATTATATTAGGAATAGAAACACGCATCTCTACAATATAAGAAAATAACACTGTTCACTGTAGGATATATTAAATCTTTCTCTGATATTATATAGTATAATTGGGAAAATACTATTATGCTATATTATTCTTCCTACGATGGAGACAAATTATGACAAATATAATTCAGGAATGTGCCCCAAACATATCCATCTACATGTATTTCAGAATTATGATAAAAGTTCATTTAAATTAGCATAGAGGCATATCATAGTATTGTATTGTTCGTCTAATACTTATATATTCATACACATCAATGCAAACTAGTAGAATTGTATGACAATTGATGGTAGGAATGACAGTTACGTTTAAACGACGACAGTGAATGACAAGCTAATCCTGCCCTGTCCGTATTTGTCATCCTCAATAACAGGAGCTGGAGTTTTACATGGGTACCAGTTATAGTATCCTTGGTGTACACCTCTTTCTTAAGTAAATGTTGCAGAACTGCATGGGACTAAGCCAAGACGTTAAAGGAAGACATACGTTGCCTTAATAGAATTCACAAACACATAATTTCATAAACATTACTTATATCTATATCATGAACACGGGGACAACTTGTCGACATGCAAAAAAAGCAATCGTCAACCGGATTATATTTTAAATCGGTAAAATAATCTGTTGGGACATCAGCTATTGCCGACGTCGCTGCAGCGCACCTACAGTAACGGCGTTGAAGATTGGCGGTGTACCGGACTGCAGCTGCCCGTACCTCGCGCCAACATCTAACCGTCGATCGCTTGCGGTCTCCTAATAGCGCAAACATCGAGCTAGGTGTTTGATTCGTCGGTCCAGCAGACATTGGTATTCTGTGGTTTACTTAGAGTAGGGCCCGCCGTCTTCCTGTTTATCATCTGGCCGCTCCTTTGACCTCCTCTTGCCGGTGTTTACCAGACTGTGGTCCAGATAGAAACAAAGGACTATCGTAGAATTCAAGCGCATTTGATTTACATGCTACACTGTCTATCATGGAACAACATGTAGGAGCATGGTTATTTATGTTTGTTGTTAATTTACCAGGTCGATTTGCATTTGTTCAAAAAGTATTTTAATTAACTATTTACATCTTTCTAATACTCCACTTGAATAATCTGATTTGTCGGAATAATAGCTCTAGAGAGCTAAAGTTTCTGTTATTCACATACGCGACGTGATAAAGATTATTTTAATGTTTATGATATACAATTGAATTATGGTCTCGATTGCAATATATACAAGAAATATCAACGGGATGTGTTTATGACACAATTGTATATTGTTTTGGAATGTATGCTTTAAAACTAGATTTTATAGAAAAAAAAATGTCTAGTTATCTCAGTCAGCGATGATAATCTAACTGTCCTGCTTTAATACACACGTATGTAACATAAACAACTGCATTTATTGACGTAATTGACTACGATAATCTGGTCAACTATAGCACGTTACAAGTAGTGGCAATATATTTCATTATTAATAATATCATAATATAGACATTTTACATATTAACCACAAATGTTCAATGTGCATGAATGTATGTAAACAATCAACCCAATTAAACTCTTGAGATTTTGAGGAACCAATTGGCTTTGGCCTATTAAAATTTATCCAGCACAATAACGTGTCCATGATGTTGCTCGGTCTCCGTACTTTATCTACATCCCATAATGTTTTATTCAAACAGCCGCCACCTCCTTTCGAATGGTGCTCACACAACTGGGATCACTATACGTGTTTCTCCGTAACGACTGCCAACACCTACCGTAAAGAAATAAGACAAACGTATAAACCTTTGAATACTGTATACCTGTCAGGTGATGCTTGAGGCCTTCCCTCCGAAAACTGTGAGGGTCAAGTTGTCTCAACGCCAGGAAGAAATGGAGACGGGAGGAGACCCTTGAAGGAATGTTCTTCCCTCACAGCCCCCAGTCCACATCCTCCAACCCCCGAGAGAATGGTGGCAACATGTTACACATTCTTTCTCTGGCATTACGCGTGTAAATGCTAAAGACGTTTCATGGTCGAGCGTCAGAAGCAAGACCTTGGGTGTGTGTGGAGGTGATGGTATTGCGTATCCAATATCTAGCATTCCATATGTACTGTGTACAGTACCCTTTGGGCTATGTCTTATAGCAGTCATTCTAAATATGTACACATATGGTTATATGGCAATATGTGAAATTGATGCATGTATATATATGTAACAAGAGTTGGATGGACCTATATGGTAGCTCGTGGTGTTTAAATAGTATATCATTGGTAATTGATATACATAATATACATTATTAATTATGAAAAGTTCGGAATAAACTAATATTATAAGATGATTTCGATTTATCTCCTTCTCGACTTATTGATTTATTCTGAACTTAATTGTGTTGTATTGACATCAACAAGACATTATCAATCTTGAGTGTATAAGTATTAATGTATGCACCTAGTCTAATATGGGAATGGCCTAGTTCTGTTACGGCAAGAAACGTTTCTAACATGCATTGTATATCGCTCCAGTTGACAAGTTGTAAGTATATAGAGATACATCTGATCTACATGTAAGATATATAGACATTGACTGACCGTGTCACTGCCTGGGATGACTTTCATAAGCCAGGTCATCTATTAGTGTCAAATATGTTGTTCAAGCAGTATGTAAACGCAAGGTAGACGTGCACATACAAGTATACACATACTCTATGCACTATGTGCGTTTTAGTTAACCGTAGCTAAAGCGGGTACGAGTTTTCGTAGAGTAAAGTCTTCGTCTCCATACAAGAACTTTCATCGTGTGAGGATAATAAAATAAGCTTACGCAACGCTGTTTTATCCGCATATGGTACATCGACATTATCATGTATTCATGTTCATCTGCAAATAGTTTTAAATTCAAATTCAAATCCAATGTCCAAGATAAACGCGGATGGCTGTCTTCTTGGTACATTGGGTGCGACATACATATTTGAAATTGTATATTTCCATTAAGACGGAAATGAATATTCCAGAGCAAGATTCAGAACATCAATTTATGTGGAAATGTTTCTGTATTTCACAATAATTTCCGCTTAGATGCTTTGGCCATCGTCGGTATACGTGTGTAAGATGTGTGGAGCTTAATTTTCTTTTGTACCGGAATCAGCCGAGTCAACACGAAGCGATTAAGGGATCACGTGGACGTTACATTTTGATCCTAAAAACACGTGTTTATGTGAGGTTCTTTAGTTTGAATCATATACACAACAAAGACAGTTTTATCTCGTAGATGGACAAGTGCACATATAGGACTAGGAGGTTTAAGAGGGGAATCTTAGTGAACTGTATGAACTATGAAATAATAAGTATATAGGTCGACGGTGTACCGGAACATCCGTTATTTTAACGCATGCATTTTTTGTTACGATAATGATTTTTAAGCGAAACACAGTATACTCGACTGTGTACATTTATGAGTATATATATATATATATATAGAGAGAGAGAGAGAGAGAGAGAAAGAAAGATAGTGTGTGTGAGAGAGAGAGAGAGAGTTAGAGAGGGGAGAGTGCGAGCGAGAGAGACAGAGTGACAGACAGGGTCATCTTTTGTGATAGGAATGTTGCTAACTGTCATATTAATATGTTGTGTTAATTCTTATGGAAGTAAAGAAAAAAACAATTAATCTTATTATTACGGGATTATTCGTCAAATTCATATCTGTTTCCATAGAGTATAAATAAGGATTAGTTGAATTTCTAGAAGTACCGGAATACTAATTATAATATTTTTTAATTTATGAATTATCGCACCATCATCAAAATATAAATTAGTTAAATATTTAAATAGAAATGAGAATTTATTTGATCCAATTTAATTTATTTTTACTTGATAGACTATTACTCAGCTGTAGACAGTAGTTTAATCATTGTGCGACTCAAGATTCATTCTACAACTCCCACGGTTACCCCTAACCCCCATCACAAATAAATCAGGGATCACGTGATGTGATATTTGCAGCAGTGTCGGTCGCTACTGTTGCTATTATGTGTCGGATTCGTGTTAACCGGGCGCAACCTGTGTCTCTTTGTCTCTGTGTTGATATTGGCTATGCACTTTCAGGAAACACTTCGAATGTTGATCGTGCCTATTTTGATTTCAGATGGTTCTAGCTTTGAATTGGAAGCTCTGAATCTATTTCACTATTTATTGCTACTTGTATTCTGCGTGCTCTTCGGATTACTGGAAATAAACGCAATCAAAGCTGCGGGAACCACGTGTTTGACTAGTGAAGACATTTTCATAGTAAAACAAGATTTATAATTGTTTTCCGTTTCCTCTCTGCCGCGCGCAAGCATATAATAGACAGTTACAGGTGTGACCCAATATTAATATATAGCGCAACAGCACCTGCAGTTCAACTCGGTAAATTCAAATATGTGACATTTGCAATATACACACAGACACAGAAAATAATCATATTGTAGGGCACAAATTAAATTGTGTCTATTTTGATAACATAGGCTGAGTGCTGTCATAGAGTGTGTACATTACTTTGTATCTATGTATATATGCACATAGCATAAATTATCAATTTTAGTCGTCGTCGTAGTAGTAGTAGTGGTAGTAGTAGTAGAAGTAGTAGTAGTAGTAGTAGTAGTAGTAGTAGTATTTTTCTGGCAGTCAGCTGGTTAGCTGTTGTGTATGGCCGTCTCTCAACTCTCTGACGTTGACCAATCACAGCGTACTCCTCTAAACACGTGACTAACATATCCACCGTTTTGTAAAAAAACAAAACGTTGTTTACCATCGGCTATTAAAATGATTTATTTCGATGCATTTTCGTGTCTTTTCATTCCTGATAGCTAGGATTCTTACAAATGTAGCTCTATCTATTACATATCAGCAATAGTAATAACGAGCATAGGTAAAGCTACCTATGGATATGAGTCCTTTTAAAACTAGTCTCAGGCATAGGTGTGAAGTCGCACAGCTACATGTTCTAAATATCAACGTCAACGGCGATTTAGACATATTGGTCAACTTGTTTGTTGTCTGACCTTGGGAAATTCAAATCGAATTCGCAGGTAACCATTAAAAGAATTGTGTTTCATATAACGCGCCAATGGTTAATGGTCCAAATCCTTCTTGGTCACGTTTACCTTTGACCAGTTTCCAGCTTACCTTCATGGTCATCTTCCGTTTCATCCCAAATCAAACAGCCAGCTTTTCGATTCCCTGTTTACTAGTAACAGTTGGCCAGAAAGGCGTGAAATTCGCCAAGACGCTACCTGTAGGATTTAGAGTTTTGGTCAATGTGTGGAAGGTATTGGGCCAAATGGCTGGACTTTGTTTTGAAGAGGTAGACTGAGAATAATTCACGATTGATAAAAGAAGGAGACACCTGGAACCAACTTCTATGTTCGTGATTTGTTTTTTCAGAATTATGGCTACATACATATACTATACGTATAGAAATTAATATAAATGACGTCAAATATATGTTCAATACTATTCTTTCTGGATATCATGTCTACTACCAATTTAGGTAGAAATCTGGGGTAAATAATGTCCAAAGAGCAATCATGTGTTTTCCGCATGAATTCGAGGAAAATATAGGTTTGCAGTAAGCAATTCCACCATTGAATGCAATTCCCCCGTTCTTTTCGTCGTAATTTAAATGTTTAGTTTATTGTCAATAAGGTTCTTTATTGCATTACATATAAAGTACGCTCAATAATTTAAGCATACAACAGCTAACATCTTGTTTGATAACGTTTTCACAATCTTGTTCCGTTTAAAAAATGTTTAACTCCAACTGAAGTCACATACTGGCTAATCTGAATTAATCTTGAGAAATGCGGAAGCATTATTACTTCCGACGCCGGTCACCCAGGCTGGTCAAAGATAACATGTCGATGCAGTCAACTCATTCGATTGTTTCTGACAATTTATGTTTCTGCCTTGCAAATATCCCGAGACTCCGGTGTTTATTCCTGGTTACTCATTCCAATTGAAAAAACATCATGACATTAAACATTATCCAAACAAAGCTGCGGTGTGAGGCAGTGATCCGTTCTTTCTCCTTGTTTTTTTACGATAACAATATACATCATGGATTTGTTTCAACACTTAGTTTCGACAAGTAGAATTACTAATACAATGACCATTTTCTAATAGAATTCATGGTTTCCAACTATCAGAAACAATTCTTGAGACGTACTCACACGTTACAAAATAATTAGTAACCCTGCATGAGCACATTTCATCAGGTAAATGTTTGGCGTACATCATATGTGATGCATTTGAACATTAAACGTTACATTGTTCTCGTGCTGGAATACCAGATAGCTTGAAAACAGCTCCGATGTTGCGCTATTCAAATAAATACCCCCATTGTATCCCCAACCCACCCCTCAACTCTTCAACTGTAAGGAAGCAACAGACTGTATGTCTTTGTTCTACAGTTACAATGTTCACTGTCTGCGACTATCTGATCAAACAGTATCGCTTGATAATAAACATGGCGGTCTATGTAAACCGGAAGCCTATTGTCAAGTCAGGTAAAGCGACAGGCGCTTTGTTTTAAGTCAATTTGATCGGCGGTGCTCAATAAATCCAACTGTTATAGTTCAGTGGATTATAAAATATGGATATGCATCTTTTGTTACTACGATTTGCTTCCCAAAAAGATATATGTGAAATATAATAAATATTGTCATTTATTGAATACATTTAGTTACCTGCCTTTCCAACTGACAAGTTTTGCTCCAAATCCAATGCTATTGTATAGCTAACACATAGTAGTAGTACCGGTAATAGTAATAGTAGTGGTGGTGGTCGTAGTAGTGGTGGTGGTGGTAGTAGTAGTGGTGGTAGTAGTAGTGGTGGCACAGATAGTAGTAGTAGTAGTCGTAGTAGCAGTAGTAGTAGTAGTAGTAGTAGTGTGTACATTACTTTGTAACTATGTATATATGCACATAGCATACATTATCAAATTTAGTCGTCGTCGTAGTAGTAGTGATAGTAGTAGTAGTAGTAGTAGTACTAGTAGTAGCAGTAGTGGTAGTAGTAGTAGTAGTAGTAGTAGTAGTAGTAGTAGTAGTAGTAGTAGTAGTAGTAGTTGTAGCAATAGCCGTAGTCAAAATAATAATAATAGGCAAGGTTTGGCAGTAGAACCAGGCGCTGTTTTTACCATCATCAGCCTTGAAACTGCAATAAGGTGTGGCTCTTATCTCTAAAACTAACACTTAATGATTATCACCTTTCATTATGTAAGCAATGGTTTGTCCATATCTTCTATTATCACCTAGGCACTAACACGAGGAATCTGCCGCTGTGTGGGTACGATACACCTTAGGGTGTTGGCCTCTCAGCAAAGGCAATTGCAGTCATTCATTGGGTCCAGTAAGCACGATAATGCGAGAGTTGTCTTCTTCTATAAACTGACAAGAGGTTTTGCCCTATTTTAAGCCATGGCGCATCCAAGTATAGTCTGTAACAGACAGGTGCAAATCGCAATGCAAGCTAAGGTGTCGACGTCTTCATTGCAAGCCGTTGCCTCTGGGTCATGGTCAGGTTTATCTATTAGTGTTCAATGGGAACAATTAAGGAAGTAGAATTTAACCTTGTCTTAACGCCTATTCTTCGATTTACATCGCGACCGTGTGTTTGTGGTTGCGACTTTTTATATGGAATGAGGTACTGTCAGGAATTCTTCTCAGGTGAGAAGGAGAACACATTGCCTTTTTTTCACGAACACATGCCACACTGAAGACAACAGTGTTACACAGTCATGAGGAAATATTTCTGGCAGCCATGGTAAAAGTATAGTATTTAAGAAGCAGTGAAACAAAAGGCAATGCCACTTAGTCTAATGGAAGTGTTACTAACACATCCAAACAAATTAGTTTGTATCTCGATATAATATAACACTCTATGGCTATATATGTATTGGTAACCTAACTACAGATATGTATTAGTATATTAATTGTGTAGTCAACAGACATTAAAAGTAAATATAATAAATATAAATAAAATGAAAGTTAGATCAATAAGTTTCGAAGAGTGAAAGCAAACCGTTTCTTTATCAATTCTAAGATTTCAATTTAATTTTTAATTTTTTAATTTTTTAATTAGGCCCTCTACACAACCGATGTTAGCCAAGTTGTACAACGGATTGCTTGAATCATTGGAATCGATACTATTCATGGTGTGAGGGAACAGTTAAATGAAATAATTCTCCTCTCGTGTGTCTGTCATTGAATCTTCAAACAGGAGTAAGAATGTCAAAACCAGTCTAACTATTCCACAGACGCGTGTTACACACGCACACGAAGCTGTATACATCTCCAAGGTCGCTGTGTCCAGGGTTAACTAGCGGAACTTAAGAGTTCTGGAATCCCGTGAACTGGAATGTTAATGTATTGTATGTGTACTTTAATACTGTTCAGTTAAATAGAGCTCGTGGTGGGGTTTTTCAAATTAATAAATTACACGGGTGTCAGAACCAGGTTTGCGTTATGTTTTCGTGAAAACGGACCAAATCCCCAGTAGGTTAGGGTTGTGTACCATCACCAACATGTGCATTGACGATTTATCAGTGTTTTAAACATTTCCACTATATAAATTGCATTGTTGTTGTTTTGGTTTCTACGTCACGAAGTCATTACAATATTACCCACATGCCTCTGTGAACTTGGAAGATTTCGACCGGGTATATTGACCGACCATTGTTGAAGGGTCTAGTTTGATATGAAGGTATATTTCTATTTCTATTTCTTTGATAATTCATAACGGGTGCTTCTTGATAACGGTTGTGTCACCGGTACCAATACTAGTACTCAGCAAGCACTAATTGGAGTTGTTAATGCTGATTTTGATGTTGATGAAGAAAAGAAAGAAGCGTTGAGAATGTTATGTCCGTGTAAGTCAAGAATCCTGATAAACGGATACAATGCAGCAATAATTAAATAGTTTGTCCAGGATGACGGGGTAACATCTCCCCACTAAACGTATTGTTTTCATGATCGAAGAATGCTATATTATCACAAAGTTCACAAATGGAGCAGAGCTCCACACAGGTCGGAATACTACATGAATTGTAAGTCTCCTCTTCTCCTTGGATGGAATGAATTCTAGATCTAACTGTGCATTAGCCATTGCAGAATAACGTATAAGACAGTTGCTGTGTGGCGAATGCGTTGTGACATCTGATGCTATAATAATTATAATACAACGAGGATTAACTGAAGGCATTCATGACTTGACATGCAACTGTGAGTGACACGTGACGTGTGATTGTGTCTATTGCAGGACATTGACCTCTGCTGCTTCTCACGTGCATCTTTAACACTAACTCTATACAGTGTACATGCATTGTGTTCCTCCTCCTGTGTATTGAGTAAATAGCGCATTTCGTATAATCTGCCTTTCATGGTATATGCTTGAAAGCTCCTCAGTATCAGAAATACATTGCCTTTTTTAGCTATCTACCCTAACTTGGGTGGTGGTGGGGTTTACTGCTTTGACAGTCGCCTTCCATAGTTCCAGCCTAGCTGATTTCGGCAGACTGGGGACGTCCCTCCTTGGGATGCATGTGTCTCACAGCATGGAGCTAGAGAGCGTTGCCCTTACTTGGAGCGAGGCTGAGTATAAATACTGAGCATTAAATAGGATATGCTGGAAGGCGACTGTAAAAACACCAAACTTCAATCAATCAATAGGATATATACATATAATCGTGAACGTTGGATATCAATCGAATTTCATGAATAAATAAAAAATATGAAATACAAATTACGTTAGACTATCCATAGTCTCAGAGCGTTAAAGAAAATCAATAACATATAACTTATATTGATTGGTATTATATTTATATGAAAGGAGCCCCTTTACCATCTGATCTAGACTTGTTTAACTGCACTAGGGGGAAATTTTGAATAGGAGGATTTTGGTGAGAACAGGGTGTGACAAAAACTAAAATTACATATATTTTGAATTACATGATGTTCTATTTAATATCAACTTCATGTCCCAAGTGTAATAATTTTATGCACGAGCTTCAGCGAGTGCAAATATAACTATTGCATGAGAGACATAAAGTTGATAATCAATATAACATTGCGTAATATCTTATTTATTTCCTCAGATATATTTGATATATGTAGCTTCAATCGAAAACGATATTTTACTGACAACGAAT
>JAUTBT010084091.1:0-12584 GCA_032361225.1 Lepetodrilus schrolli | reverse complement strand
TTGTATACTCCCCAGGGAGTTGAGAAGGAAATTGAGTGTACACAGATCCATTGACCGGGGTAATAATGTAGCGCTATTAGCACAATATATATGTGGATGTGGCGCAATATAAATACACACATTATTATTTATTATGGTAAATTGGAGATGAATTACTAGTAATACTAGTTAAATTATTATCTGACAAGCTGTGAAGATGGGTGTGTAGATGGGTATGAGGTATGGAGGTGTTCAATGCTTAGCGGTGGTTGTGGTTGTGATTGGTGAATGGTGGTGATGATTGGTGGTCGTGTATGTTTGAACTTGTTGTACGGAATTGCTGTTACATCTAACTAAAACCTGGGTCGTACAATCATGAGCACGTGACTGTGACGTGTCTCCTGGCGATTGTGTGGGCTGCTTGAAGAGAACACTTTGAGATAACGATGTTTGGTGGCATCTGAAGAAATACGGTATACAGAATCACTACAATGAGGTCGTATGCAGATAGCTATAACAACACGCCACAATGTAGGTAACCAAATCGCATGGAGGCACATCTTCAAGAAATCATACAATTTACATTTTTCTTACTATAAAATTACATGTTAAGTTTTTCTTAAATATATACATTTGGCCAATTTGAAATTTATGTATAATTTTGTAATATAATTGTAAAATGCTGTTGAAAACTAATACTTTCTTGATAAAAACAACAACTTTGAAACACGTCGAAAGTTATGTTACCCGTATTCTAAGTTTGTTGTAATATTCTGTTCCAAACACACACTTCCCCCTCTAGTCATGCTAGTTCGTTGGATCACTAAAATTTTACTTATTTTTACAACAAAGGTGAACGTGTTCTTATTTTTCACCTGTTGGGTCACAAAGTAGATGCTTTGGTTGGAATAATGAAATAATATTATTTCCATAGTTCCTCAGTGTAGTATGTAATCATTATTAGATTTATGCAACTTTTGTCTGCACTTGCATGCATACTGGTATTTGCTATGCCATTTAGACTGTCTCTTAGTAATTAAAACGGATATTGGCGTCTTAGTCAACATAGAATCTCCAGTGTTGCTAGTTGACTTAATCACAGTCTAATCTAGCATTCAGGTAATACAATATCTATAATTGGATTACTCTCTAAAACACATTTTCTCCATTAAAGCATCAATGCCATCAATGAACATTCGATAGACAAAACATGTGCTGTAATATCAATACGAAATACGTTGTCAACCTAACCTGTTCAATAAGTTCAATACCAAAACAGCATTTCTCTCTCTCCCTCTCTCTCTCTCTCACACACACACACGCACACACACTCTCCCTCCCTCTCTCCCTGCCCCCATCTCTCTCTCTCTCTCTCTCTCTCTCTCTCTCTCTCTCAGTCTCTCAGTCTCTCGCTACATCCCTTTCCATATATATGAATGATTACTCTCCGAACGATACCCGTCGAATTTTCTAACTTCAACGTGATCTAGTCGCGATAGCATGTATACTTCTACCGCGATCAATTATCGTCGTCATTATGAAGCAGCTCATCTCGGTTAGAGGGAAATGTGTTCTCTCTACGTGGTTTCGGAGAACAACGGTCTTCAGAGTTTTACGTGTAGAATCCAGAAGATCCGGAGAAGTATATTTACACGTCAGTGATCGCGTGATCTAGTCAATTTGACAATACTTCCGCGTCCGTGTAGAAGGCAATTGAACAGCCAGCGACGCTCGGTATAATACTGTACTAGATCTATAACGAACGGTGCCATCAATGTTATAGAAGAGTTGACCAATGCCTGGCTAACGATTACATTCCTGAGATGGCTTATTGCGCCCAGCTCTTCCGCTAGCATTGGTGTAATTGCAAGCCATATCTTGTACTTGTCACTGGTAAGGGGAACGGTGGCTTTGATGAATACTGCCCCTACATAATATGACACGCGGAGTGTTTGTAGACCGCCCGTCACATTACATGTGATCTGTGTGTATGTGTGTATATTCATCATATGATCTGTGTGCTAATTTGTCATAACTCTGGAATACCACACAACTGGAGAGAACATATGATCTTCCAATACAAGTAAGGTGTGCTGATTTGTCATCATTCTAAATACCACCGTGTCATTCAAAACTTATTTTACCGCCTGAGAAAAAGCAAGTTCTGTATTATTCGCTGTGGAGTTCTTGGGAGTCGTCAGGTAGACTAAGAAAATTATATTGGATTACTCATTTTAACGTGAGTTACGATATCAGGATACCAACGTGTTGCTGTCAACTAACGTAATATTGCAGCTTTCTGAAAACAACTTGGCTTGTTTTCTACAGAGAAGTGTCTGGGATGGATAAGAACCTAAAGAACTGTGTCACTGTAACAGTTCAATGTAACGTTGTAGCGGAGACTTACTGTACTATCTGTCTGTGAAAATCCCTCCCTTGGGAACTATTTTTATCTCTAATTTTTACTCTATTAATCGATACAGAACTATTGCTTTGTGCTGTGTTTAATCTTTCTTGAAGTAATATTAGACCTAATCACACCTCTGTTGGGCATCTGTTGTTTACAAGTAGGAGGAAGGCTAATACAATTCTACACATAATTCTACTTTTGTCTGCTCTCGTATTATTCATGTTAACTAATGTTATTTTATTCTGATTGTCAAGTTATCCTATACTCTCCCCCCCCCCCCCCCAATAGACAGAGGGACTACTTATAAGCAAAAGTGTTGAGGGTAGTAAATACGTCTGTAATTTCTTTCGTTACAAGCTGAACATATCAAGCGTGATGTTGAACCATTTAAACATATAAAAGAAGACACGAGAATACTGTACAATTGAGATTGATAGCTGTGTTTGCTAATGGGATTAAATATGTCCTTATTATTGAAAATCCATTATCGACCAAAGTAAACACAAAATATTTGGAAGCGTGGAAACATTTTCATTACTTTCGGTTTATACACTCTTACTATTTGCACTCAAGATCCCTGTTCCTTCCACTGGCACTAAATTGACATGGATATATCACATTATGACAAATTTCGTATAAATCCATGAACGTACAATGGAGTTTGATGGTTTGTAAGATGCACTTACACATTAGCATGTATGACAGACTGTGAAACCGAAAGTAGAATTCTACGGCTAGATGAATACGACCTGTACATCAAAGCGGATTTAGATTATTTTTTTCACAAATAGAAACACCTGTTCGTAATATATGCAGTATGCGGCATTTGAGGTAGATTGTCAAGTACGCAATCTGACGTCAAATTCATACTGAACAGCCGGTGCAACTGTTATTCAACCCACATGCTTACAAATAGTTTGTGTCACTTAAATTGCATAGAACAATACAAAAGGGAAGTACAATTTGCAATGATGGAAGATTCAGCAACAGGGAATGTATCAAGTTGAAATTTTCTAATTTATAATTAACATGGTCACAGACAAAACGTTCTCTTGAATTGCTTTCTTAAATACTTGGATTAGAAACAGATATCGAAAGGTTATATTTACTTCCTTCAGTGTGTTCTAGTTGACTGGGTATACTTCGAATTTTGGCCCAAATGTTTTTGAGATGACCCTTTATGTTACCCGGATCTGCCACACGCATACCTTTCATAATACATAGTAATTAAAGTATCAGTTAAAGCATTAGAATAGATGCACATCTGTGGCTATAGACAGGTAAATGTAGGTTTGTTATGATATTATGCAGTAGCTTAATGATAGCATACGAATATAGCATATAACAGCATAGAACATTAAAGAGCGTGATGAAGATGGAAGCTTGTCTGTAACAAGCTGTAACTAAAGCTAATAACAATAGTTCTCCATCTAGTCGACTTACTCTATCAGAAGCTGTTGAACCAACGAGATTGCAGTTTCCTACGCCTTAGAAGGTAAAGATTCGTCTACGGCAATGGAGTTCTTGCCTGGAAGCCGTGGAGTGGGTCCTCTGACGTTGGGATGGCGTGCGTTTGCCGACGTCATCGTGTGCTTACTTCTGTTTTATACCCTCACGTGCACAGGCTTCAGCTGTGATTTCGAAATGGACCCAAACAGCAACTACTACTGCAATTGTCCGTGGACCTCGATGAACTTCAGAGTGGTGAAGGCTGGAGCACATCTTACGAACTTCCCGAAGGTGGACACGACTAGAAATGACACTGAAGGTGGGTGACATTAAATAGGGATCTCTCATCCAGTCCTCGTTTCGATCTTATTAAATTTAGATTTTTCAACGTCTTTGGGAAGGACTACCTTTTACCATCGTTAACCATGGAATCCTGTAGCTTTCACTGATCCAGTCCTTGCCAAAGTAATTTCTTTCAATTTTCTTTTAAATGAGTTTTAATTTATATATTATTTTGGGAAAAAACTGCCACAAACGTCTTTGGCCATCGTTAACACAGGACTCATTTGGCGGTCACGGATCTCGTCCTTGTTTCGAATATGTTTCGAATTCTTAAAAAGTATTTTTCCTTTGTATATAATTTTGGAAAACCCGCCACAAATGTTTTTGGCAATGACCACCTCTAACCATCCTTGGCACCGAGATTACGAAACTGTTTTGAGTACAAACTCATGCTCAACGATTTGCGCACAAATTCCCACATACAATTTGAGCTTGAGCATGAACAGGTTCTCGTAATCTCGGAGCCTGATCTAGTCCTTGTCAAAGAAGTTGGTGGGAATCTGTTTTGGGAAAAATCTACTGCCACCAACGTCTTCAAATGGAAAGGACCATATCTGTCCATCCTTTTAAAACTTGAACAACTATGGCATTCTGTGATGACCGTAAGATACTTTTGGTATGGACACGGTAAGAGTAATCATACAGTAATTCGCGGTTAGTAGACAAGCAACCCCAGATGAATAAAGAGTTCACCATACGAAGCATGTAGACTTAAATTAGTCGGGACTCAACAGTAGACATAGCAGATATATGCGCCAGTGTTGAAACTACGATTGCCCTAGTGTTACGCTGTTTCGTACAGGATTGCCATTAGTGTAAGCATATCCTTGATGACGTGTACATACGTCTCTTTATTGTCGGGCTTATTTTACGCACAGTTACTATGAAATTATACGTACATTTGCTCATATAAATATAAAATAATATAATAGTCTATTTATACCGCGATATAAACGCAAAATAAGAAGGGTTATAAAAAAGGGTGAGAGAACTGAAAACAAAGTTAGGATGTGGGTACAGGTAAATTGTCTGAAACGTAGGCTTGTTGAAAGATAAAGGGTTTGAGTTTGGATTGGGATTTGAAGACGTGCATGGATTCAGAGTGTTTAGTGTCAGGTGGATGCATATGTATGATAGTAAGGAATGTTGTACCATGTCCAGTGTTCAAAGTTCCAACGTATGCTAGAAATGGACGTTTAATATTTCACAACGTGTGTAGCACTGAAAACCATGCCATGTACTGTAAATCATGAAATTAATGCGTCACTAATTTAATGCGACCTCAAGCTTTTAGACATAAATGCGACAAAAAATAAATGCGATCGACCATGTTTTTCCCCGGACCATTATTTTACATAATGCGTAGGAATTAAATTGCATTGCCAATCGCATTTTTCGCATTAATATCCTGTTCGCATTAATTTCCTGATTTACAGTATACAGTCTAAAGTGGGTTGGTTAGTACATGTAGTAGCGCGTCGGACTACAATTCCAGATCGCTCTAGTTTGAATTTCATCATGTGAGTCTGGACCCGAGATTATGAAACCTTTATTCGTACAATTTAATTCTCAACTCAAAGTTTTGTTCACAAATTTCCATATAAAACTTTTATCTCGAGCATGAAATTACTCCAAAAGTTTCGTAATTTCGGGGCCAGAGAACATTTCTGCCATGCAGTGGCACGTAAAAGACTCGGGGTTACAATGTCTGTAATCAATATGTATTCCCAGGATGATAAGACATTTCACAAGACATGAACATACATCATGAGAGGAGAATGACAAACAGCATTTTAACATCCTATATTAATGTCACTAACAAATTGAAACGAATGAAAATAGTTATGATCCATATTAATCATATCCTCAACTCCCGTTGAGCGCCAATGTAACAGGATTGAAACATCCGAATCCTGGTATTCGAAGCCATATTGCTTTGATGAAAGTTCAAATAACCAGCCAAATGGGCAACAATGCAATGCGGAAGCATAGTTCTCACATGGCTTGGAACACCGTGGCCGTTAATACAAAGTGGTTATGGATATTTCTCACGTGCATTGGAACACGGTGATATATGAAATCAGACCCAATGCCCTTAGTAGATTTCCATCTTTTTACTTCTACTGCAGGGTCCCGTTCTACAGAACGGTCGTAGCGCTACGAATGCCATTACTAGCTATGTATAGTGAGGTACGAATCTCGTAGGGCTACAATCGTTTTGTGAAACAAGTACTGTTCTTTCACATTATATTTTTCTTCTTTAATATTATTCACATTTATCTCCAATTACATTACTCATATGTCTCTTCTTTAACATTACTTACATTTGTCTTCTTTATAATTACTAATATTTCTTCTTTAAAATTATTCCAATTCTTCTTCTTTTAAAATATTACTCAATCCAAATTAGATCACGTACACAATGTTGAGAGAAAACGTGAAATTGAAAAACAAATAATGTTGTTTGTCTGAAAGGTTTGTGCATGTAAATATGTTGTTTGTTTCACTACCAAGGCCAATGAGGTAGTAAGAGAATAATCCACGAGAAACTAGTGGTTATGTAAAATAAGTCCTGAGTGAAATTAATGTTCACAGTTCCGAGCTTCAGCGATGAACATTAATTTTACAAGGGACATATTTCCGGAATTACTCATATCGAGTGGGTTATTCTAATTATTCAACATAACAATTTTATTGGAATAAATCATGGAAAACTGCAGAAAAACGACTTGATAGAGAGACAGCCCCAGTCCGCTGGATGGTAGCGCAGTGGTAGAACGTTGGACTTCGGAGCCAAAGGTTCCAGGCTCAAATCCCGCCCAGGGGCCCGGCATCAATATTCGCGGAAGTTACTTTTCTGACGCGATATTGATAGGACGCGCTGTCTGTAGAGTGACCATGCAGATATCATCCTTGGTCTTGTCAGTACCAGCGGATGTTCGCACGTTTACTGCAACATTCAACGCTACCATGTTACGGGTTTCCCCCTGCCCTAAACTGACAAGCCGTGATATAAGTGAAATAATCTTGAAAGCGGATCTAAACCCCAATTTAAAAACAAAATTACAAAAAAAAAGCAATGACGTCACAATCGTCGAATTCCACTTTTGACAAAATCAACTCTGTTATTTCATAGTAGAAATCCACCACGCATTTTGAATAATTTATTTGTTTATTATACGCAAGATATCCTAGATAGCGGTCTCTACTATAGTAACACGTTTATTATAATGACATTCCAAAGATGGCAAAATCCATTAACAATTCAGTAATTATAGCTAATTACACATTCTGCAATGCTATATACCTTGGCGTATCAATAAAATACATCCATTATGAATGGAACATGATCAAATGACAGCAATTGAACCTTATACAGAATAATGAAAAATCAATATGATTTCGTAGCCATGAATGTAATACGACAAATGTCAAATAGTAATCTTATTTGAAAAATAGACAGGATACTTTTGAACCAATTGTCTGTAGCGCATTTAACTTAGTAGTTTTCTTATATTTGAGGGACCATTCAAGGACACAATATTTTGTTAATTTCTTGTTATCTGATCATACTTTACAAATTCTGTACAAAACATAGCGAAAGCTTGCCATGTCTCTTGTCCGTAGTACCTTTAATCCTCCACTACTTATTATAAATATACAACTATTACATGAATATTAATGCTATTTTCATATGTTGCATGATGTACTGCGATCACGTAATTACTGAATAGAAATACATATATTTTCCCACTCATATCCATAATAACTATTCGTACAATTACTACCCTCTGGTTATCTGAATCAGCAGTTGTTCTCAACCAGATCACCGCATGCCATGGTCACTAAAATAAAAGAAAGGTAAATGTTCCGTCATCAATAAGAACAAGTTTTGGTCAGTGGAGGTTGTAATGTATACAACGGAAAGGACGTTGCTATTAGTTGTAACTGACCCGAATTGACGTTGTCATGTTACCATATGTATATCATTGTCCGTTAGGACCGACGGGAGATTACTACATCATAATACACTTTCGTGGACCGTCATTTCTATTGATTCTCAGATTAGTATCTTTGCGAAAACATGGTTAATTTGGCTTGTTTTGTTTTAAAGTTATTTGTGGCCTTTAGCTCTCCTACAGAAGATTGTCGCAAATGGGTGAAAGATTCCCGCAGCGACGTTATACTCCATAATCACTCACCTACAGAAAACATGTTCCAGACACGCTTTCTCAAACGTCCAGATCACCTAATTGTTCTGATAAGAACGATATCTTGAATCTGTATTGAAAACACCTGGGAGAAATCTGCAACAGTTTATGTATTTTCCTGCTGCTCGATCACGCGGTCATCAGATTTAACAACGTTTGAAGGTCACGTGGGTCGGGAACAACTGACTAATCAGAACATAATATTAAATATTGATCGCAGTACATATGTACCGAAGGATTTCAGTCATGGCATGAGATCATCGTAATTTTACTGTCTTTAAAATCAGATCCAAACCTGACGCTCCTGAAATGAATTGCACAGTTGCTCATTTAGCGATTTAACCAGTCAAATATATTAGGAACGAAATCTAATTTTGATGGGATTGAATTTTCTTTGAATTATCAGTTTTTGGAATGACTTCCCGAGATCGACAGAAGACGGGGATAAACTAACCGATATCACCCCACACACACACACACACACACACACACACACACCGCCCCCTTCCTCCTCCTCCATACCAATCGTTCCTAATATATCGAACAACAATAATACTTAGGTTCCGTTCAACAGGACTAATTTAGCGCTACGAGAGTCTTAACTGTCGTATATAATATGGGGTCTGTCAGTACCGGCCGGTGCGCGTAGGTTTACTGCAACATTCAACGCTACAGATGTAACGGATTTCCTCCCTAAACTGCCAAGCCATGATATTCGCGAAAGAATCTGAACGGGTCTCTAGAACCCATTAAATTAATATAACGTAAAATAATATGGAGTTACGACTTTCGTAGTCCAGCGATCCTTCTATGCAATGGTATCCATATATTTTTTTCCAGACAAGCAAGTTACTGCTTGACAAAAAATGAGAATATCTTAATTCTATCGTACATGGATCTTCATCAAACTGTCGGTTATGTATACTACCATAAACTGAAAATTGAGACTACTAGTGTATCAAATATGATTCCACTGTCATCGGCATTGTTGATGCCAGAACATCGAGATACGTTTTTATTCTTTGTCCATATATAGAATAAAATTAATTCTAGACCGCAGTGGTCAATATAATATCCATAGCATTCATCAAAATTCTCCCTCAAACTGTGCAGACTTCATTCTATTTACTGATAAAAACAACCTGGAAGCTTAATTTATTGACCAATGCATTAAACTGATACACTTAACAATGTGTATTCTCGGAGAGATAATAATTTAATGTACCATGCAGCAATGTCATGAGAAGTTCCACGATACTCAGGATGAATATTCAGAAAGCAATTAAAAGGACACGTTATACCTATAACAGATTTCCACCCTTTGACACTTGAACGTAATGATTAGATTTTTTTTGATTTTATAAAATTATTAATTGGGGTTTAGAGTCGCTTTCAAGGTTCTTTCACTTATATCACGACTTGTCAGTTTAGGGCAGGAGAAAGCCCGCAACATCCGTAGCGCTAAATGTTGCAGTAAACCTGCGAGCACCGGCTGGTACTGATAAGTCCAAGGATGATAACTGCATTGCCACTCTACAGACATCGCATCCTATCAATATTGCGTCAGAAAGGTAACTATCGCGAACATTGATACGGGGCGGGATTGGAACCTGGAACCTTTGGCTCCAAAGTCCAACGTTCTACCACTGCGCTACCACCCGCATAATGATTAAATGGAATTTATTCCAGCTGTTAGTAGTACATGTACCATTCTGAAACACAAGACCAATACCTCGTTGATGGATATAAGAATTCAATGGCCATGATCCATGAGACCATGTGGATGAGACCATGTGGACATGATTGGCTTTTCTTTTCCATGAGATAATCCTGACTTCAATACTGTTGCCTGCAATCTCCCCATGAAATAGCACTTTGTAAATCTCTATATTATTATTAGTAGTAGTAACCGTAGATTCTCACCCTTTGAAAGTCATTGCTTTCTTGACTTGTTGTTATTATTACTATTACTATTATTATTAATATTATGTCATCCTCTGAACCTCATGATGATTGCCTCCTTGTGGCTCAAGTTGCTTTTTCTTTGTCATGAGATCATCCTCACTTCCTGCCAACAGGTCACTATCTCCTCGCAACCGACTTCACCCAGAGTCTGAACACAAGGCCCAAGATCCCCACCCTACTCAGCGAGTGTATTGGGTCCACTGGACCGCGCTGTACGCTGGGGTTCGACGCGGTCGTCCATTCCAAATCTGGACTCGGGTCGCTGTACGTCTTCAAGATGATGTCGAGCTGTCCAGTGCTCCCGTCCAGACCCCAGCAGGAAATGTTTGAAAACATCTCGGAGATACACAGTGGTTACGACATGAAGTAGGTATACAACGTGGTCTGGATATCCTGTCATGAAGCCCTGTCATGATAGCTGCGGATACGTATCCCTATTTTGTGCCCTATTGCTATGTAAACATAGTAATAGAGACACGGAACCGCAGCTAGTCCACCACGAGACCACAGCGTTCAGGGGCCATGTTCCAGAAGCTAACGAAATCGTTAAGCCTTCGTGGAGGAACATTTGACTCGTTTCGAATCATAAAATGTTCCTCCACAAAGGTTAAAACGATGTTGTTACTTTTACGACAGCTTCGGGAACATAGCACCTGGATCCAATCTGACCGTACGAAACCGTGTAAATCTAAGGTAACCGCAACTTCTACCTTAGCCATAGACTACACCAGTGCTAAGGTTGATGTAACGGGTACCTCAGAGTTAGGACATTATGTACAGGACAGTCCCGGACTATTATGACAGTACGGCACGGCGTAACTCTGAGGAAATCTAAACTTTAATCTTAGCACTGGTGTAGTCTATGACTACTGGAAAGTTGGAGTTATGGTAATCTTAAGAGTTCCGCTGTTTCGTACAAGTAAGCCCTGGCCCCGAGACTACGAAACCTGTTGAGTACGATTTCATGTTCAAGCTCAAATTTTCAATGGTGATTTGCGAACAAATATTTTGAATTGAGCATGAAATCGTAGTAAAAAAAACTTTCGTAATCTTGGAGCCTAGTCGCCCTTTAATGACGCCCTCGTATTCATTACGAGATCATATGACTCGTACGTATCTTTCTCGCTGATGTTGTGGTCTCCTAGTGTATTATGAGATCTTCATGAAACGATACCTTGGTGTCTATCTTCTGGCTGCTCGCTGCAAGACCGCTGTTATGGTCTCGTAGTGTATAAAACAGCTTCACAAAACGACACACTGGGGCTTCTTTTACGAAGCGCTCTTATCTACTACGAGACCACAGCGGTCTCGTAACGATCTCTTATACATGGCGATCGGACACTTACGAGAGCGCTATGCTCCCATAGTGGATAAGATGGCTTCGTGAAACGCTACGTTAGCATGACATTGCTGAGGAAGTACGACTCTCGTAGCGCTTCGAGTGTTCTGTTGAACGGGGCCTGGTATCTTACTGCTCGCTACAAGATCGCTGCTATAGGTTCTTAATGGATACGAGAGTTTCGTGAAAGGATGCGCTGGTTGGAGGTGTAAACGCAAACTAACGACTGTCAAGTTTATCTGAACATTGTCAGTTTCGCATCTACTTTTAATGGGACTGTGTATTATCGGAGATATTCCTTTAGTTAAGTTTAGAAGGATTTCATTGCAATGTGTAAATATTGATCCACATACTTCATGATCGTCTTGAAAATTATCCAGCTAATTGTTTATTGATATTATGGCATAAAATGTGTAAACAATTGTAAATCAATTCTTTGGATTTTCTCTGGGCATCACATGGGCCGTCTTGGAAACACAGGCCTACTTAACATCTGTCAAATGTAAGCATTATGGTCTGTGTTTCGAGGATGCACACGGGCTTGCCAAGAAATTTGAATACCATCTTTATTAAGGGTCCAACTGGAGTGGATATTATGTACAGTCCCGATATAAGAGCGTGTAGCCTACTGTCATGGCACGTGCCTGTGAAGTAACTGTTCAAATGTTGACGGTATGCACACAGCGGCATATCCAAATGAGGAGAACATTTGGGTTCAGTACTTGGACATCGCTAGAAATCATTAATACATAGGATCCTAACTCCCACCACTTTGCGCTCGCACCACTAAAACCATATATGATCAAATTCTACAAGTCGCTTTCAAGATTCTTTCACTTATATCACGACTTGTCAGTTTAGGGCAGGAGGAAACCCGCAACATCCGTAG
>JAUTBT010084090.1:0-12585 GCA_032361225.1 Lepetodrilus schrolli | reverse complement strand
GCGAACATTGATGCCGGGCCCCCGTGGCGGGATTTGAACCTGGAACCTTTGGCTCCGAAGTCCAACTGTTCTACCATCGTTTTAGCCTTTGTGGAGTAAACATTGACGATCCCGAAAGATTAACATTACGTACAAACTTCGGGAACATAGCCCCTGAATCTTTATTTTATCAAGCAGAGAACCAGTTAACAATTAAGAAAACAACAACAAAAATATAAACAGAACATGCATATATGCATTTAATGGATTTGTTCAGTTGGGGCTGTAGTGGGGATAGAAAGCAATTGACATTCCACAAATGATAGAATACTCCTTCATAGGTTGTTCGAGCCTCTTCTAATGCTCTAGCTACATACATGCATGCATATGGCCCGGGCGACACCAGAGAGTAGAGAAACCAATATGAACAATGTCAGTTTAGAAGCCATCGTGTACCATAGCGCCGTGCATGAAACAGTCACGATCCTGTACTACCCATCTATCACAATTTTCTAAGATGACCTAATATATGTAGTTCAAACGCATAAATAGCCTAACATATCTGTTCATTTGTGGTGTTATTAAAATCTGTTATATTTTCAAACTTCGTATCCATTAGGTAGGTTGTGCGTACGTATAGGCCCCACCGAGATACCAACGAACAGAATATGGGCAAGAAGGATTAACGTTCAGGCTAGCTCTGCTTTCTGTCACTGAGTAGGGTTAAGCCAGGAAATAATACAATAAAACGTATTACAATAACCATTCAGAAAGTAATAAAACCAAGTTTTCCCCGATGTCTGTTTCCAGAGCTATGGGTTCCACAAGGTGTCTGTGTTGGACGGAGGCCTCAAACGCTGGAAGGAGCAAGGATATTCAACCACAGACATGTCTTCCAAGTACACGGTAAGCATTGCCTGATAGTACTTTTATAATGCAAAACCACAATTCATTAATACAAGATTGTAGAAGCTGTCATAATTACATTCATAGAGATATGCCTTCGCTTTGAGCAATTCTGTTGTACGCTATTTGTCATCACTTCCCTAGCCGAACATACTAATTATATACAACGGTGATAGAAAATTGCACAAAATATACTAATTTGTAACTATTACAGGCAGTTAAATATTATCCAGTACTCGTAATGCTGTTGCAGAGAGGCGATGTTACCTTAAAAGTCAACAAGGCGTTAATAAGGTCATTTGATGAGGTCATATCCGGAACTGGTGCCCAAATCGTGGATTGCAGACCGGACAACAATTATGCCGGAGAGGATCCAGAACCATCAATGTGTAGGATGTATAAATATGATGAAAACATAGTTAATTATTAAAGTAAATATGCATGGCAAGCATTTATTTTTGTGTGTGATAAATCATCTATTTGAGGCCATATATATTTGCATAATGACAAACAAAAGCAAAACAAAAACAAAAACAAAACAAAAAAACATAAATAAAATATAATAATAATAAAAATAAAACAAGGGATTTTAGCGCTAGAACCGACAGTAACGAATCAAACTTTGACATTAAATTTATCTACAGAGTCCTCCTGTGTGATTCTAAGGTAACCATAACTCAGACCTTACCAATGGTGTGTAGATTATGGATAAAGATGGAGATTAGGTCACCTTAGACAGGCACTCGAAGCAGGCCAATTGTATGTATATTTCTGATGATATAGTACAGAGTGAGACCGTCACATTATCTCATCCTTCAGTTCTCCAAGCCTTCATGCCAGCCCTGGGGATGAAGAAGGACGGCCTTGACCTTCACACAGGTCACATCCCAGGATCTGTCAACGTGCCGTACTCAGCCATGTTTCAGGAAGGTGACGGCGTTACGCTCAAGGCCAAGGAGCAGCTCCTACAGTGTATGTACAACCACCAGTCATTGATCAAATATGCCTTATTTATTTGTTTATTATTTATTTAATTTATTATTATGATGCTTATTATTATTGTTTAATATTATTGTTATATTATTATTATTTTGTTATTATTGTTATTTATTTTCACTATTATTATTATTATAATTTCGAATTATTGTGATTATAAAAAAATACAATTGTTATTTTAATTAAGTATTGTTATTTCTGTTATTATTTATTTATTATTGATATTGCTATTATATTATCATCATCATCATCATCATCATCATCATCATCATTATCATCATCATTCTTCTATTGAGTATGCTTATTTATTATTTATTAGTCATTATTATCATTATTATTATTATTTATTGTTATTATCACTATTACTATTATTATTTTATTTTATTTGCAGTCTACTGTGGTAATGTAAATGCCTCGTAATAGAGCAACATCGCTTTTATTGGCCGTTTGGTACAGACATATTTACGGTACAATGTAGACAATATGTATAAAACGTGTTTTGATATATCAGTGTTCCAGAATCAAGGTGTGGATTTCAAAAGGCCCGTGATATCTAGCTGCTATGTGGGTCTAACAGCATGCATATTTGCCCTGGCGGCCAGTGTTTGTGGGTTTGACGACGTCAGTATTTATTACGTAAGTGTAATAACAGTATTTATTCCCTAAACACGAACTGTATCATTCATTTAGTTAAGAAATGACCGTCATTTTATGGTTTTCCACTGAAGTATGAACGATTTGAAAGTGCTGGTTACACGCTTGTGAACGTTGGAGCTTGCGAAGAAATTATTACCAGAAAATGTTCATATTTCACCTGTATTAATTACTTTAAACCTACTCAACGGTTGTCTCCTCTTGAAATGTATAGAAACGTCGTTGATACTGTCATTTTAATGTCATCAGTGAATGTGATTTGATCAGTGACAATGATTGTGTACAGGGTGCTTAGATTAATGCGTTTTTATTGTATTCCAGGGTTCATGGGTGGAATATGGTCAAAAGGTACCCATCTCAAAAGTGGAGACAACACGAAAAGTGTACGAAGGCAAACATGTTTAGTAAAACATTGTAGCAATATCAAAAACATTATAGCAATATCAAGAACATTGTAGCAATATCAACAACACATATTCAGATACGCTTACATAGAGATACTATTTCTTATATTACTTATTTCAATATTTTATTTGACGAAACCACTAGTATATATATAGTACGTATAGACTTTGATGATTCTTAACTTCCTGATATAAAAGAAACGTTGGGAAGCCGGATCCAATTGCCTTCTAAAGCCAATGGTATCACCGTAAATAATATGTGTCGTAAGGACGCAGATTTTGTCTGAATAAATCACAGCCTCCAAATTAATTCCTATGCATAGTTGTTTAAATTTGTTAAGTTTGTTGTGGTTACTAAATAGTAAACTCTTACTATGTATAGTAAACAGTACAATTATCTTACTATGTATAGTAAACAGTACACTTATCTTACTATATATAGTAAACTGTACAATTATCTTACTATGTATAGTAAACAGTAGAATTATCTTACTATGTATAGTAAACAGTAGAATGATCTTACTATGTATAGTAAACTGTACAATTATCTTACTATGTATAGTAAACAGTACAATTATCTTACTATGTATAGTAAACAGTAGACTTATCTTACTATGTATAGTAAACAGTACAATTATCTTACTAACATAATAAATAACTATGTAAATAATAAAGGATGGTAATGTTTCACTTATTAACACATACAGTATGTCAATATTTCGATCAAATTACATGGAGGCTATTGTATATCCGACGGAATATATGTATACTGTGGTAGTTAATGCAATGATTTATTGTACATCAGATGCTATGTAATCTATAAACGACATTTATGCAATAAAGACATGGAGAAATAATTCCATTAAAAATCGAAATGAGCCGTGTGTTTTTTTACCCAATGTAACACAATGATTATAGTTGTTCTATGTCATATTTGAGATGTTTATTTTATGAATATTGAGTTACGGGTATCATACGTGAACATTCCGCTACAACATTTTCAAAAGAGTGTCTCCTTCCGATTACCTGGCGTAGCAATGCCTTACGATTGCGTCATGGCAACATTTCAACCCAATTCTATTATTAACTTACTGAAACATCAGAAAATGTGTTGTTTGAACTGAGACCAATATAAGATTTGAACCCGCAAACAAGAAAAGGTTACCTTACCCGACATTGTGGATGTGATACGAGCTACTGTCGGTTCCTGAACGTCTTCGCCTCTAACAATTACCAAATCACCATAATATCGCTGAATACTGTCCCAAACGCGGTCAATTAATTAGTTTAAACATATTTTATTCAAGATGAAATGGATAGGTTACAAGTTATTACAACTTAAATGAAAACCGCTCCAAGAGAAGAGAAAGAAAAGATGGAAAGAGAAGAAAGAAAGATCAAGAATGAAAGACACATGTACATATTGTACTATCGTAAATATTTACATATGCATTTTAAGCAAATCTTTGTGTTTCTTTAATGTACAACTGTATTAACTATAAAACAGTTTCATTTTCAGATACATTTAAGTCCAACCAGCTATTTAGTAACAGATTAACATTTATATGTACATTATGTTGCATAGTAATTTTTTGAATATTTTCTAGCATGTCTTCACGATATGTGCTGTATGTCGGACATTCAAGTAAATAATGGACAACGTGTTCACAGGGATTACCACATAAACATGAAGCAATATCAGACATTCCAATTTTAAACAAATCGTTATTCAATGGACCGACGGAATATCTAAGTTTTACGAGAGACAATTAAAAACATAAAATCAATGGAAGGTACTATTGTTCTATGTGTATATACATGTTGTATGAACCTTTCCAACATTGTGCCTACAAATTATGTATTTGTACCATCCAATAAGAGAAAACAATATTTCCAAGGTAGGCTACGTACATACAACAGAGATAAATACAAATGACATTCAAGAAATACAAACAGACTGGTGACATTACAAAAGATCATAGAACACATTCCAAAGATACAAATTGACCGACGACATTACAGCGAACATGTAGATAAAACATATACGGTACATGTACATACAGAAGATTCATACTGTATAGATTACGTTCAGGAGACATATACAGTACAGACATATTTCACATTCCAAAGACTTTTAATACTTGTTATTCAACCGACATATGCCAATATTGATGAAGAACTCACAGAATGAAAGTTCAAACCTTATGCAATATATTAATATGTTAAACGTTTCAGCTGAGATAATATGATCATATTATTTACGGAACAGAACAGTACAGAAAAGTAAATTACCGAAAAAATATATATCAAGGAAGCATGTGCCCGTGTTTTATAGACCTTGCTGTTTTAACAATGAGTGTATTTACTTGAAATTAATAAATAAAGACATTTTCGATCGATCGATTATAATACTATGGTGGTTGATATTATTGTCTTAGATTTTATAGCAATGGACAGTATAGAAGAAAGTGGTATTCATCATCAATTCCTAGGTTGCATAAATTACCCATTCTATTATCTATCTGTATTGTACCATCTATCAGTTCTACGGAACATTTCAACACTCCCATTTCTATTAGTTCCATGTCCTAGCCGACCATTCATACAATACTATCATTTACCGTTGGCAATTGCAATTACCAAAATTAAATTAAAATGAAACGTACGACCATGACCTATCCATTAAGCTAGATTACTGATGCACCCTTGCTCCTGGACCCATTATATAAGGGTTAGTAAATATCAATTAAAGTGACAGTCCAAACTTGAGCTATTTGCTTACTATGCTATGGTTAAACTGAACTCCAGTAAACCTTCGTCACTAACTTTGCTCTGGCTACGAATAGACATGAACCTAATTTGTGCATTCAAAAGGTTAGCAAACAACAATAACATTAAAGGGTTCATTTAACGCACCAAGGCGATATTTAATTACCACAGAGCGCCTTAAATACGACTGCGGGTATTGGTAAGGGCACTTCTTTTGAGAAGTTTTGTCAGAGAAAGATCAGTGAGTTACAATGAGGAGTCTAATAACATTAGGATGTCTCCTGACGTTCCAAGGTCAGTAGATGTGTTACTGTGGCGCCCAAGAAACGTCAACACATGACTAACTCTTCACCGATGTCAATACCATAGTTGATCTTGTTCAGTAAAACTATTTGTACATTTTCAAATAATCTAAATTTCCATGAGAAGTGCATATTTTAAAATCGGTAACTTGGTAATTATGATTTCAGTAACACTGTCGATGTCGGAAGATGTATAAAATGAACATATATGTCTAAGTACTGTCAATGTCTTTCTTGCAGCAACGTTCGTACTGTCAGGCAACAACGGTAAGACACGTTTGATAATTAGTTAATTGAGAGTCCGTGCAGTACCTTTTATAGCATCCTCGAGACACAGACTCAATGACTGCTCTTACTCTATGGCGCTGTGTCGTTCGCATATGTATGTAAGGAGGCAATGGGCCCTTGTCTTAGAGGATGCTTTTGGACCTATTCTCATATGTGGCAATAACGGCGTTGGGTTTCTAAAAAAAATAAATAAATACATTTTTGTACAATCTAAACCATCTCGAAATCACGTGGTGTTTAATTCTCTCGCATTAGGAAATAAATTAAATATGAACCTTTAACGTTCATTTTAAATGGCATGTGCAATTTATATGTCAAAATACAATTATAATTACTAACCAGAATGTATTTATGCTTTATAATCGGGTCACAATTACTTGTAATGGCTAACTGCATTGTCTTCCAATTCATGAAGCACACACATCCTACCATACCAGTTAGTAATGCCATTTGAAGGTGGTAGTATACTCGTATGAAAATACACGTTTTAGTTCAGTATGTGTTAGCAGTCACGTGAAAGTTATTATTCTTATAAATGGTTGATCTTAGCTGTTTTCACAACAGAAAAGTGATGCTAATTACATATGTTGCATAACGTGTATAGGTTGCTTTTAACTGCGAGTAAAACATGTTTAAAAAAAACACACGAAAATTCGTATTTTGCCAGGAAATGTTTGTACAAAGGAATCGTCCAGTGGTGATTCGGACACAGAATTCTACTACATCACTGCATACGCTGTGACGTCCGTCACAGTGTTCGACATCGACGACAAGGGCAGTTGTGTGAAGGACGAAACTTTCGGAATCACCGGAAACAAAGTTTACGTGAAAGCAGGTTGTGAAGCCAGCTTTGTTGTTTGCTTGGACAAGTCCCGTCCAGCTGGTGGTAGCGGTGGTGAGTGTGATCTGGCTGTCTCCGTAATTTAACCTCCTACATGCTGAAGGTAACTGGAAATGCCTCGTGGAGCAGTTTCTGTTCTAAAAGCTAGAAAGTTACCCGCTTACATTAATTGATAGCGATCGGAGATGACAAATTCAAAGTTCAATTTATTCTCAGAAGTCATTTTAAAAGACGTAAGAATATTCATATAATGTAAACGTAAACATCAGGACGTACATCGTCGCAAATGGGTGAAAGACTCCCGCAGCGACGTTAAACTCCATAATCACCCAGGACGTACATGCCGGTAAATAAACTACATGCGGCCATGTTATTGTGATACTAATATATGTGATATACTAGAAGGTGCCAATTCACAAATGACCACGCCTAGTTCAATCAATGCACACGTACGATGCAGCAATGCAGCAATTGTACAACTTGTGATAGTATTTCACACACACACACACACACACACACACACACACACACACACACACACACACACACACACACACACATATGATATATTTTCTTTCTTATAATGTGATACTGTTTAGTATTATGGCCAGCTGCAAGTTAATTAATGTTTCACCTACAACACCTACTATTTATCTCGCAGTTTATTCACATCTTCTGCTTTGCTGTTTTCGTATGTCGAATTTGTTAGTTTAACACTTTAATGCTTAAACTCTATACGTTATTACATTAACACTCCGCTATCTACGTGTTGGCCTTACGGTATCTTCACGCCCTCGTCAGTAACTGACCACACCGCAGTCCATGTCCACACACGAAAGCCCCATTGTGCAATGACGGCTGTTATCTTGATTGACCAACACACGAGCCGTGGTAGTGTGGCTGGTGACGAATTTCATTATCACGTATTCTACGACACTGCAGATAATATCGACTACAGATGCATACATAATTATACAACAAAAGCCGAGTTATTACCGAAAAGGGTTTAATAGGGTACGTACTGTGTATAGGAATTGACTAATTAAACTTTAAATAGCTATATAATGGTATCAGGGTCGGAGACAACATTTTAGGAACATGGGTGTTCAGTATAAAAGAGACGTGCAGTGTTCATAGTGCAAAACGTGACAGTACAAATGTAGTGTTTTTTTTTTTTTTGGTAACAAAAGGAAGACTGCACGGCATGTTCTGGGACAAGACCTGTCTAGTATAGATATCCACCTTCGACAAGGATAGGCACATCACCAGGATAGGCGCCACTCACAAACATCAGAATGTGCGCCTGGATATTCTTATTTAAACCATAACAACTAACGTTAACTAACTATAACCTTAACTTATTGTAATAATTTATCATTGTCATTATTGTATTGTTACCAACTATTTCACTACGTTCACTCGTCGGATATATACCCATTCATTGAATCAACATGAAATCATACTTTATATCATATATTCACAGTGGCTATAATACAAGGCTAAAGTTATTTAAACAAATAATCCCTATAAGTTTATATATCCCTTAAAGGGGTGTCAATATCTCTTAATTCGGTCATGTTGAGCCGTACACTTTCCAATTTTCCAGATTTACGCTTCAATGCTGTTTACCGAAATAACACCTTTGGTTTGTAAAATGTAAACCCGAAGAGCAGTGCTATCTACGGCATTGTGACATGTGTGTCTATATCGTGTAACAAAGTGCATGTGGCGCCTTTGATCTTACAAGCTACCATGTTAGAATATGACCTATAGTGCCAGTGATGTGTTAATAAGTATTCTATTGTGTATAATAAATATATTACACCACAGTATGCTGATCACTACTATATAACACCACAGTATGCTCATCACTACTATATAACACCACAGTATTTTCATCACACGACAGGAAGCAAAAATAGTGATTATACGTATCCGGCCAAACTATTGTTCGCACTAGACAATTATCTATCGTCGATCACGACAGAAACGCCTTCTACTCAAATTTCTGACGACTTTTGTTTTAAATTATGACTAAATATTAACAAGACGAAAATAAAGAGAGGATAAATAGACTGAAAACCGAATACGTCAATGGTCTCTGAATACTAGGATTCCTGCCGTACAGTTTATATGTAGTTGTCAATATACTATAGTAGGCTTATATGTGTTTAAGTAGACTGAGATCAGCTGAGTGTGACTGTGATTGTAGTAACACGGACGTGCTTCTAAATACCTGCCATGTTTAGATTGATAAACGATACCATTGGCTCATTAGTATATACATCATGTATTCAGAATATTGTTCATACAATGCTCATTTAAAATTGTTGTCGATTTATAGCATGTCTTCGTAAAATACTCTCTTATCTTAACTTGAAATCATCTTCGTATTGACAAGTACAAGTAAGTTATATCTTGAAATAACTCCGTACACACACCTGGCTGTTGTTTAAACCGACAGAATAAGTTTCAGAAAATAACTATAGTCGTGTACTATAACATTAATGTGAATGACTACTTGAGTCTCTTAATTACCACTATCTCTTTACCTTTCTGACGCGATAATGCTAGAATGCGCTGTCTGTACCGTGGCAATACAGTTATCTGTCAGTACCAGCTGGTGATCGCAGGTTTACTGCAACAATCAACGATATGCGGGTTTCCTCCTCCCCTAATCGGACAAGCCGTGATATAAGTGAAATAATATTGAAAGCGGCTCCAAACCCCAATTGAAGAAAATACTATAACTAATATCTAGTATGTAAGAATCTTTAAAGAATTAATATGTGCAATTCGATTATTCCTGAGATCATCGGTCTCGCATGATACTGCACACTTCGAGCACGCTAGACAGTTCTTAAGTCCGACTGGGGGTGGTTCTTGTATGACTGTACATGTGCCCGACTGGAGACAATAGAACACTGCCTACAATCAGCAGAACATCAAGTTAACCATCAGCAGAACATCGAGTTAACCATCAGCAGAACATCAAGTCAAGCATCCTTTTTGTTTGTTCAGTTTTCGCACACCAGGACTAATAAGTAATGCATTAATTAATGCTTTAATAAGTTCATTCCAGTTACTATCCTGTTACAAAGTTAGAATATCTATATTTGACACAGTTGTAATTGCAAACTACATGTACATGTCTGTAAAAGTCAACTCTTGTACAACTCAAATTACAATTCTGTCGTTGATGGATAAGTTTTTCGGTGGCTACGCCCCAGATTCCACACCCCACCACCACCACCACCCCCACCCATTTGTCTCCAATCATAAATTGGAAACGGTTTAAAATTTGTATATATATGTAACATTACAAATATGAGATATGTTTGCATGAATGCACATGCGCAGTACCCATTCAGGAACGATTCGCAACACCTCGAGTTATTGCCCCTTGATACAAACAATTGATATGTTACGGAAACGGGCGCTAGGCCTCGAATGGCCAGGATTGTGTTCTACATGTGTTGGTCAGTATATTCCCGGCAACTAAGGTCGGTGTCCGTAGTGTTTCCGGTTCTGGTGATCTGAGCCTCCCCGGAGTCGCTGGTGTATTTACCGCCAGTCCGGCAGACTAGGTTTTCACAGCCGAAGATCTTCAACGCTCGTCGTCGAAATGAATTGTTGCACATCACATACAGCCAGAAGTTGATCGAAAAGTTCAGCTGCTCCATTACCTGCCAAATATTATAAAAAGTTATCGTTTCGCATGTTTGCACAAAATACATTCGATTATTGCTGATTGGTAATTAATTCATATAAATTACAATTTGAAATGTTCGAAATTTAGTCTCAACCAGTCTCTCCACTCAATTCTCCCCGAGATTTTCATATCTTGAGTTTTCGCCCCTATGTACATTCCTTGAACTCATCTTTCATAATCAATGAGATAAACACGCATTCATAAACAGACAAACATTATCAACAGAAAGCGCTCGACGTCATTATTTTGACCATTATCTCTTATACATCATATCCTACACCGTACCTGTAGAATCCCTCTCGCCATGGCCATTGCAGGTAGTCTGGTCTCGTAGAAGCTGATACCCAGCGAGAAGCAGATGTTGTGGGCGACTGACGTCGGCGTGACCAGAACTGTGTAGGCGATGGACACTCCAATGAGCATGGCGTTCACGCGGTCTTCTTTAGACCTGCTTTGTTCCGCCACGATGTTGCTTGTGAGTCTCCGACGAAGGCGACGCTGATACGCGAGTTGGATGCAAGTGGCGGGAGTCAGGATAAGCAGGATCACGGCCGGGATAAAAGAGTATATCAAGGATCCAGCAATAACATAGGCCTTGGTCAGGACTATGGTATCCGGGGTCGGGTAGTTTGGCACGCACACTCCATTGACGATCTTTGTAGAAAATGACCAAAGACCAGTGAAGACGAACATCCCAATGTAGATAATTATGACGACTATACGTGTGTTCCTTCTTGAGCAGATGATGCCTGCTCTGAGGGGGAACCATACTGCTATGAAACGTTCAATGGAAATGGCCACAATGAACCAGGACGAATCGAATTTGAATGCTTTGTGGACAATAAAGAAGAAATGACAGCCTATGTCAGACAATGCCCGTAGATCGTAGCCAACTAATTCCCTGAAGAAGAGCTTGCTGAAGAGAAAGATTAAGCTGTACGTTGAATCGGAGACAGCAAGGGCGATAAGCAGGATACTAAAAGACGATTTCCTGAACTCCTTTGTCAGCATGACGATGACAGTTATCAAGTTGCCAGTTAAGCTCATGACTAGAAAGATAGGAAAAGTTACGTAGCCTGCGTATTTGATTACGGTCTCTGAAACAGACGGTCCACCAGCCGAGTCTGTTCCGTCGGAGACAGTTCCATTAGAGCTTGGTTTAGTTGAATTCCCATCGATATCTTCCACCCATGCGCTAACATCTGTTACATTGACACTTGCGGCAGTCGTCCCATCGGTACTAGTATTAATTGTTTCCTGGCAGAGTATCGTGAAGATGCAGCAGACAAGGATGTAATCCCATCCAACATTAACCCTATAAGATTAAGACAAGCGATAAAACATATAATAACAGAAAGCGCACGGTGAAGTGAACGTTTGTAGCTGTATTGTATGGACTACTAATAAATCAAGCTTTGATTAAATGTATCATCAAAAACAAACATTATATTACATTTTCGACATATCTACCGGAGTATGTAATAGGCATGAGAAGAAAGCAGAAAATAAAGGTAGTAACGTGCCAATGTAAGGACTACCGGTATGTTTATGTTTCTTTGAAGCTTCGTGTATAATAATGATAATCAAGGGGATTGCCATTTCGGCATTTGTGCATAATTACAGTAACTTGTGAAACAGTGGATCATGCCGATCCTGCGATTCGAACCCGAGTTGCTGGATTGCGAGTCCAACGCTCTACCGAATGAGCCAAAGGGGTAACCCCGCTGGCCGAGA